>NIJG01000034.1:550838-563318 GCA_002201625.1 Euglossa dilemma | reverse complement strand
CAGCAGGAGCCGGAGCCGGAGCCGGAGGCGGAGGACCAGGCGGAAGGAGATGGCCGGCCGAAGAGGAGGAACGCTCGAACCACCGACGCTGCTCCCCGTCGCACATATTTATTTTATACTAGCCGCTCCTTACGCCCCGGCACCCGATCGAATCCTTTATCAAGTTGCGCCGCGCGCGCGGCCAACTCCGCCTTTTTCTTTCCCTCCGATCGATCCCAGTCACCCGCCTCGATACACCGCTCCTCCGTAACTCGTCATACTCCTTTCCAGCTTCCCTCCACATCCTAATTTTCATCTCATCTTCCACGCCGATCTTCCATCAACTCTCGATACTTGCGCCATGGTTTATTCCGTCCACAGAAGAACGGTGTCACTAAGAAGTTGCTAGACTTGGGCACAGTTTGTAACGCGGTTCCGATATTGTATTCTTCTACCACCTCACAGCCGATACATCTGATTCGTGGGTTTCCAAAAAGTGTCTCGATACGTTTAAAAGATGAAAAGAAAGAAGAAATCAAGCTACTTTCGGACTATAGAGGAGAAAACGAGAGAAAATGAATGGACAGGACGAAAGGCAGGTTCGTCTGGAATATTTTCGTCGATCGAAGAAGCGAGGGTAGTTTTTAAGGACAATTAGGGAAAGCGAGGGACGATCCTTTTGAGACAGACGTGTCCTGCGAAGCTTGATAGCGAAAGATAGAAAGGAGTCGCGACGGGAATGGTTCAGAGTCGTTTCGCGTTGTCTTTTATTTCTGTCTATATCACTGCATAACTAATCGCTCTCTTCGATTTCGATCTCGATCTGGATCTCGGGGAAGTTGCAGGAGGTGGAAGTTGGGTCGGAAGGACTGGGGAGTTTAATATCGGTGGTCGGTGGAAAATCAGGTGTTCGCGTCAAGTTGTGACACGGGGAGTAGGTGGGGCTGATCAGACAGGTGAACGAGCGAGGGTGGACCAGCAGGATGAACGTCGGTCGGCTGCAGGAGACCGATAGGATACGGCGGGGGTGGTGGTGTAGGATCTCTTGACGCGTGCATCGATGTCCACTGGCTCCCGAGGGAAATCCACTTCATGATGGGAATCCCATTATTTCCCGAGCGATATAAAAGTAGGTAGTCCACGTGCTGTCCAGTTCAGGCCATTCCACCGGTCCTCTCGTCCCCTACGCTCTCTATATCCGCCTACAGCCACCACCGCCGCCGCCGCCGCTTCCTTTCAACCCACCTCTTTGCCCCCCTTTCCGATTGTCTCTCCATCCATTCGCAATTCATTCCAGATTCGAAACTCTCCCAGACCAAGACGACACTGCGAGCCAACCGTTTTTAGTTTCGATTAATACGTCGTCTTCCATCCAACAATCGAATCAAACGTCCTCCACTGTTCCTATCTCCTCTTTCTCTGCTACCTGTCTCCAGCTTTTCCACTGTCCATGGAGAAACGTGTCTTCCGATAAATCTAAATATAATCCGTGCCGAAATTTTACACTACTACACTGTTTCTACGTCGAATTTTTCTTCTATCTATAGCGAAATGTCTATAGTGAAATACGATAATTACAAAACCGATCTAGTTATTCCTATGCCGTATTTTTGTAGTATCTATGGTGAAATACCTCTGCTGATAAATCTACAAATGACACATGTCGAAATTTTGTATTAGACGATGATGTATGCAAAAATGAAGTGACATAAATCGAGTTAAATAGAGCTTGTAGCCTAGTCCTGATTAATTTTTTAATTTATGATATATTTGAAACGCGAAACTTTTAATACTACGAAACGGAATGTATGTGACGTAAATACCGACACATTTCGATAATAAATAGAAAATTATCGCTGCAACATAAGATTAATGTAACGGACTTATATTCGACACTAGCTACACACTAACACCGAACTTGTACCGACCTCTAGAGAAATTAAATTGATGATTTTATAAATTTCGATAAATTTGACGAAATGGTACTCAATAATAATCACTACGCAATTATACCAAACTTTTAGGGACGTAGTAGAAGAATTAAGAACTCTATTCTGTTTTCTACTACTAATTTTACTTCTTCAAAATTCTTATCTTCTGTAGGTAGCACATAACCTTGGTTCGATTTCAAACAGAATTCAAGATAAACTTACCACCACATGGTAATCTACCATTACACTATACGAACTGAAATACCGACTGTAAAAAAGTCAGATTTTATCGCGAGCTTTCGTCAGAGTTGTATCACAACCGATAAACCTGCGACTATCTCGCTAGATAATAAACTTCTATTATATCTCACGAGTATAATGATTATTTGACGCAAAAATTATTATTTATTATTTTTACCGACTGTTGTTAAACATCGTTTCCAATACTACCTAGATCTAGATCTACAACGAAAAAAATAAATGAATGCGGCAATTATTTTACAAGTGCAACCGAAATGAATGACTGACAGTTATAAAATTTTATTGTTACAGGATAAATCATTCTAAACGATTTCTGTGACGAGTTAAACAAAACAAATGGGGAACAAAACCAGGAAATATTGGTTATAATAAGCTTCCAAAAAAGACCAATCAACGTTCTTTCAAAAGGGGAATAACACGTAAAACCTACAACACCAAGATCGCAACCAATTAGCTCGTATTATTTGCAATATAATTCATATGTGTATCGAGACTATTAGTTACGTATGATACAACTATAGTGATACAATTAGGAATTATACGTCAAATAATATCGATTGCCCAGGTCTCACCACGTGGAGGTGCTGCGAATGGAGACCCACCCTAACGCACGTCCCAACCACCCTTCCTTTCGAATAAAAATTTACAAACACTCGGATTAATTTCTCTTTTGATGCACGTTTGCGGAACGTTCAATTTTTGGTGAACGTCCTGTGAATCAAACATCAAAAAGAATTTAAACGAAAAACCGACGCGGAAAACTAAACCTAGAAATAAAAGACAAATTAAACATAGAAAAAAGAGAAAAATTATGCGAGATGTTAGTACTCTGCAACTTATCGATATTGCGCGTTCCAATTGGCCTGAAAAATATAGCAATTGATAATTAGCAAAATAAAAGCAAGCAGATGATATTTCATACTACTTAGTACTATTTAATACTACTTAATACTAANAATAATTGATAATTAGAAAAATAAAAGCAAGCGGATGATATTTCGTTCGTATAGCAATACGTTGCATGTTTAATCACCTGAAAACATAGAATAATAGACAGTTAGAAAATTAGAAAAATAAAAGAAATCGGACAGAAATTAAATATCCTGCAAAGAATTAAGTACATTCTATTTAATACTACTTAATACTACTTATGCTATTTAACACTACTTAATTCTACTTAATACTAAATACTTAATTACTTAACTTAAAGACTAATGTGCTAGCACTGCAGTGTAAGTCCCTGTATATACTTATAAAGTCTATTTACTTAACTACTAAAATCTTAACTTACAACTAACTTAATCGTAATTCTAACTTAATAATTAACTTAAGTAACTTATAATTAATTTTAAGATAGCCTACCTACTTGAAAATCTAATTCGCCCTGCCTATAATAAATCTAATTAGCCCTGCCTATAATAAATCTAATTAGCCCTACCTATAATAAATATAAAGGTAACCAGAAACCCAACCAAAAAATAAAATCCGAAGATAACGAATAAACGTGAAAATAAAATGTGGCCGCCAGCCACCAGCAATTCAAAGTACTTTAAACAAAATTAGCAAGCCCCACTTACATATAAATGAAATACATTTCATAATTCCAAACATATGGAGATGAAGGATATATTTCACGCAATCGTATGAAAAACCAGGTGGATTTGAACACAACCTACCTATCAGAAATCTAGATGATTTTCGCACAACCTACCTATCGCAAATCTAGAGGGTTTCAACGCAACCTACCTATTATAAATCTAGGGGGATTTTACACAAGCTTCCAATCACAAATTTCAAACGTCATACTTACAAAAGAAACTAAGGATTTGATCACAAAATTCTGAATATTTAAGAGATTGAAGTTTGAACTGCATACATTGTTTCCGTTGACACCCTAATGCTTGCTGAAACACACCGTAGAGAAAATACTATAATTATTATAAATAAAAATTGTGGTGATGTTAATAAATAAATAAATAAATACCATACCACCATACCATTTCCATTACGTCATTTCCTTCCATATATATTATTTCACTTCTGAGCCTTTCACATACTCACGTAAGTTTAAATATTTGAAATGATGTTAAACCTGGTGGTACGAAAGCGTTGTAAATTAACAAATCTGAAACAAACTGGATTAATAGTCGGAAAAGAAAACAATGGCAGCTGAAAGAAGACATGCCACATATTCAAAAAAAATATTATTAACATACAAAAATATTTTGTCAATAACTTGCAATTGAAATAGTCAAACTTTACTGCAAGTTATTTGCATATGTTCATAAAAAAAAAATTAATAATTCAACCGATAACGAAAAAAGAAAAATATGATTTTTATTAGACACACGAAGAGTCGAATTACACGCGGAAAACGATTATTTTGCATGATTTTTCTTGCAAAATAAACGAGTATCGCGAATGAATTCTATTTTAATGCAAACCAAAATTCGAAGATTAATACGCACTATTGGCAAAAAAAAAGTTAAGATGAAGAAAATTTAAAAAATTAATAACTGAAATAATTAAAACAGTAAAAAAAAGATAAAATTAAAAAAAAATGGAACCAGACATATTCATATTACAGCAGTACTTTTATTAACAAATATTTCAGTGGAAGAGGGTGCTGAAAAAGAAAATACAACGGTGGCCAGAAGGGCCGCCAGAATAAAAATTTCCACTCGATGTAAACCCGAGTAACAAACCGTGAGTGGAATATTTCTAATTTCGCAACGCTAATTTACTACATTTATTAATAACAAAGACAATTTTCAAAATCAACCGCGAAGAGTGCTTTACATTACTTATAACAGTAATTAATTTACCATTCGCAAAAGAGAAAATAAGAAAAAAGAAAAATAAAGAATAGAAAAATCGCGAAAGGAATCATAAGAAAATATTTCAGTTATTGACGCAACGCTAAAAAATACTAGTTTATGCACTCTTATTAAAAGATGCGCAACACTAATGGCGAAAAATCCAAGGCAGCCATGGTCAAGGCTGCTGATGTATCACTACCCGTATACAGCTCTTGCAGCTGCAACAGGTGATTCTCAGGAACAGGAACAAATTCCCACAGTACCAGTGGAAGAATTTTGGGCATTGTGTATTCGCAACGCTACTTTAAAAAACGCGATCGTTCTTCAACGCAACGCTACTTTAAAAAACGCGATCGTTCTTCAACGCAACGCTACTTTAAAAAACGCGATCGTTCTTCAACGCAATGCTACTTTAAAAAACGCGATCGTCCTTCAACGCAACGCTACTTTAAAAAACGCGATCGTCCTTCAACGCAACGCTAAATCTGAAAGCAATCAGAAAAACCGCTATAAAAATAAAGCGCAACGCTAATTTTTAATATGAAATCGGTAAAAGTAAAAATCTGTATAGGTAGACAAAGTTACTTTAAATAACCGCGATCAATCGCAGTCGCAACTCTATGAAGTTAATCGATATTAATATCTATGAAAAAATTCGCGCAAAAAAATATCAAAGATAATCGCGATCTCATAGTTCGCAACGCTAAATCAACCCGTGATCAATTACTCGCAACGCTAAATCAACCCGTGATTAATTACTCGCAACGCTAATTACAAAAATCGCGATTTGCCCAGGTCGGGGTGATGGACCGATAAACATCGGCTAGTAAACTAACTACTACTACTACTACATGCAAGTTAATAAGAGCATAGTGACAAAACAGTAACCAGAATGATTTCCCATCCTATAGATGGGAGATCATTCCTAGGCTGCCCTCTTCGTGACAGTTTGTCGGGCATCCAGAGCCTCTTCTTCTCTCTTCGGGCGCCATGCCCGCTGAAACTTATATCTAGGCTCGAGATTCTCTAATCGGAAGTAAAAAAAAAAAAAATACGAATCGCGGAAGCTAATCGAGACACCACATGGACAAGCAACGATCGGAGTGATCGTTGTTCGTACACATGTGCAGAAACTCGAGCGCACACACGTTCGTTTCGGACACCATCCTCGCGACCGCGACCGCGATCAAATTTGAAAAAATCGATTGGTAAAGCCAGTGACGAATGGCAACACCCAAACGTGCCAGCTTCACCCTCGACTATTCAAATTACATTTCCTGAAACAGGTTGGACACGCGAAAATATTCCTACCCGATCAGAGACTGTGCCAACCTGCCCGGCCCTACCTACTTATCATTATCAGACACACCAGAGGTATACTACCTACCTACCTAACCCTATATTTAAAAGTATAGCAAAGCAGGCATACCAACACACAACATACAACGATTCTCACGCATAACACCCGGGCGCAAGGGCCTACACTAGAGAGACGTCCCGGGACGCCTCCGACACCCGAGCTTGGCATACAACATTCACACTCTAACTTTACGTACCATTTCCTGAAATCGGCTGACATACGGCTAGAGACCTTTGCGTGAAACGCGACATTAATTACCGGTATAACGAGACTCGAATTTGAATGCTTTAAGCAGCATAATATCAAGAGAGGTGATATGAAAATTTCTAACGTTATCGTAAATTGATAACGAGATTATAAACTCTATCGCGTTTACATTATGGACAATCTGATCTAGTTAAAAGCAGATAATGTCCTATTGCAAATATTTATAAATTTTCAGAACGGTTTACGGTAAAGCGAATTAAATAAATGTACAAACGACGCAATTCCACAGACTAACCAAACACACAACGTGGAAAATACGTCGCGCACGATACACTAACGCGTCGTCAGCCGCTAAGTAATTGTTATTAGCTTATGAACTAGGGTCATCGTGCCCATCGCCTTTCACCCACTCAAGTAGCACCTGGGCACGTGAATGGGTTCCTGGCAATGAACACGGAAGGGGTTAAACCTGAAAATCCTGAGCTAGAAAAGTGATTAGTCTATATATATATTTTATTTAACGGACTAATGTTCTTTCGTGTTGTAATTTCTCATTTCACATGCAATGACTTTAATTTATAAATTTAAGAAGTTATTGAAATTTCATTGTTGGACAAAAATATTCGTAATCAACAAGAAATTTATTTATTCAAAGAAAAGAAAAACTAGGACTCGACTTGATGAAATAATTGAGTTTTTAATTTAAATAACAAATTAAGAAATAGAACCTCAGATGATTCTGTCACCAAAGTAAGTTTTTGAAAATACAAAATTAGAGTTCAAATTAATTACTTTGGTTCCAAAATCTATCTGTCGCGAAATGTTTTCTTGCACTTAATGTCCAATGCATTCTAGCACGAAGGAAATATAACAGTGACTCTAGTAAGATTTAAATTGCATTGAGATTTATTGCATACTCAATGTTTATTTATTACAAGCAATGATAAGATACATAATCATTGTATTAATTATAATTTTCATAATAACGAAGTCGAAGGGCATTCGACTTCTCCATTACAACATACTCGAACATATCGGTATTCGAATATTATATTTATTGCAATGTTTATTCTATGGTATACTAATTAGCAATATTGCATTATTTATGGTACCGATATCATGTACCTTTATTATCATTGTTCAGAAACGCGATGTGCAAGAAAACCTATCCTGAATTAATAAATAAAATACACGAGATATTTTGATATGATTCACGGGTAAAATAAATATCCGCGGTCACTATGCTCAGCAAAAATTCTACGTAATACAACCAATCACCCGTGCCGATTCGGACCTTTCGTCCTACGACATGATTGAGTGATCGGAGGAATCAAAATGCATGCGACTCACCGATCATGCGATGAATCTTGCTGCAACTGCTGATCGAAAGTCATCGTGAAGACCGACGTCGTGAAGACCGTTGTCGTGAAGATAGATCCATTGGATGCATGCAGGAATGAAGGCAGCAAAAATCTGTAAAGGAGCATCGAATATTACAGTCTGTTCTTAAAGACACGCTTTAATAATTTAAAAAATATTAAATAGCAAAAAATTGAGACTTTGATATAACAGTTGAAATCTTAAACTCTTTACATATTTATTCTTTTTTGTCTCGTAATTAATAATTATTGAAACAAATTAAAAAAATTGAAATTTATTAATTTACAATGTACAGATATACTTACATTCTTGGCTTCTGGAGCACAGTTGAATATTTCCCAGTGAGGAGCTGATTTAGATATCAGCAAACGCGTTGAATCTGCGAAAAAGAAGGAGTTATGAAAAATTTGTAACAAAATCTAGAATAATACAAGTTATACGTCAAGAAAGCATTTACTTACATACTTATGTTCCTGGATTCTATAGGTCAGTTGCATCCTGCATCCTACCAGTAGACTCGTTGGATCTATTCAAATAACATTTTTCTTAATTAACTTCACAATTCGTAATTAACGACAGATAAAACAAATTAGAAGACTGAAAGATACTTACATACTTACGTTCTTGGCCTCCGAAGTACCGATGGATCCTTTCCAGGTCCTAGTTGACTCTAATACCGGTAACGAATATTTAGAAAGAAAAAAAAAAAAAAAAAGTAAATAAAACATTATTTACGCGTCGGCTTAAATTTCAATCGGCGAACAAACACTGACTCTAAATACGCGACTGACTTAAAAAAACGTAAAAACACACTGACTCTAAGCGTGGCATCGCGCACGGCCACGAAAATTCCTGAAAAAAGAACATTAGTGGGGAATGAGGAATGGCGTGACATTATTCGCCCTATACCGAACATATTATGTTAATAAAAGTACTGCTGTATTTATGAAATTATGACTAATCGTCATTCGTTTGATTGATAATAAATAGAGAAAACAGAATACCTATTTGAAGTACTCAGGATCAAGTACAATAAATTATAATTATTGTACGAAATTCCTTAAACTTGTTAAACTATTCGTGACGATGTAACTGTAATACAACTGAATTCAAAATGTCTACGCAACCAGACTGCGCAGTAGGTGTGCGCACTGGTCTGCGCAGACGAACTGCGCAATCGGATTGCGAAATTATACTGCGCAATAATCATTTCGAATTTTGCATTTAAGAAACGAATGTAACTGCAATTACGACCCTTTCGTAGAAATAATAAAAATTTTTGGTCAAAGCCCTATTACGACGATGCTTGTAAAATATTCGAGATCGAAATACGATAAAATATAAAATATTTCGACCTCTTATTCAAATATTACAAGATCTATTGAATCTACGTTTAATTCAAAACTAAAATATTACTATGCATTACAAAATAATGCATCAAACAAATTATCGACAATAATTAGAAATGCATACGAATATATATTGCGTCTGCCTTAGATGTAAAAAGTTTAACATTACCATGCCCTTGCGAAAACGTGGCAGATTTGAACACGAACTACCATTGCGTCCATGCTGCATTCTCCAATACGTTCGTTGGCTCGTCCAATACGTTCATTGGCTCGTCCAATACGTTCTACGTCATCTTTGTATTCAACCCATATACTGTAAAAGCAAAAATCATATTTAAGATAAATATATAAAACTATCACAAATTATATTAAAATTAGCGAATAATCGTAGTTAAATTTCAATTTGAAAGCTAATATTACAAGAAACAAAGATTAAAGTTTTCCATAATCATAAATGAGAAGAAATATGTACCTGATATTCTATCACACGTCCGTTTGCCGCGACTTTCAATAATGGAATGATCCAGAATGTCATGGCGTCGCCTAGACGTCAGCGGATTGGTCGAGAGGTCTAGCTTCCCCCTCCATTTCCAAAGCCCGCGCAAGCACGGAGATTTGAATTTCATAGAGGCTATCATGGCTGACGAATCACGTGACTGTGATATATATGCCATGAGAACCAGAGTAACACTGCAAAATTTATATTTATATTCAACGATTCAATTGTGGCAAATAAAATTGTTCAATGAACTACAAAATATAATTGGAAGTATTGTCGCATTTAACACGAAATAAAATTATATTTTTTGGGGAAATCATATAATTTCTTTCGTACAATTATTTTTATTAACTACAGTTATTCACATATAACATTGATTCACTGTAATTCAGCACTATTATTGAAAATGATTCTGAATATTTGAAAATCCCAGCAAAGATATTTATTGATACAATTTATATGATCATTTTCAACAACGTAGAATTTACAAACAAAATAAAGCAAACACTTCTTCTTATATTTATTTAAACATTGAAATATCTAATGAATTAATTTCACCTCATATGTACATAATTAAGACGGCTTTGAAATGACATATTTCAGCCATTTCAAACTTAATGATATGATTTGATACAAAAATTCTCGAAATATCAAGATTCAATTTAACAATTTATCTTTTTTCTAGTTTTATCGAAAAATTCCTAAAAAATCATGTAACAGTTTAAAATTTTGTATCAAATATCAATAACGACACATCAAAAATATAATTTTTATTAAATAATAATACATTTGGCATTACCAGCTTTCAATGAAAAGCTGTAAAATCGGTCATTTGTCAATATGCCATCCATTCTTCGAACCCTTCACCCTTTCAGCCCTTAGGCTTCCATCATCAAAGATTAATCTGTAAAGAACAAAAAGAAACATTTTATTGAAATGAGCAAAGCGAAATTCAATTATGTTAACAAGAGGTAATAGGCAATCGATAAATTAGGTGAAAAGCTGTCAATATAATCCTAATACCAAAATACATTAACATGTTACAAGTACGATTAAATAGAGAAATCAACAACAGATATTATGATTTAAACTAAAGATTAACATTGTTCAAATAAAACAAAAGTACAAATGCACATTAGGATTATCTTTGTAGCATAATTAATATTCACCATCATCAAATTACCATATCAATTTGACGAACTTGATCACAAACCATCACGGCATTCATTTTTCGTCCTGCACCATGTTTTGAGTCAGCCTTGCATTCATCCCATAAACTGCAAAAGCAAAACACATAAATTTAGAATAAATATATAAAAGTATCACAAATTGTATGAAAATTGGAGAATAATTTACTCGAATTTCGATTTGCATGCTGATATTTCTTTCGTAAAAGCTTCTAGTAACACGCGAACGATCGAATTAAAAAATGAAACACCGAAACTCTTTTAAAACTGTTTGGTTTTATCAAAGTCGTGTTAAAATGTTATTGCACACACATATGTTAAATAAACGAAGTTAACAATCGTCTATAAGTGATACGAAGGATAGAAATGCAATATCCCGCAGCCATAAATTAAAAGAAATATGTACCTGATATTTGATCACACGTCCAGTTGCCGCGATTTTCAATAATGGAACAACCCAAATTGGATTTCACGTTTAGTTGCCATGACTTTCAATAATGGAATGACCCAAAGTGTCATGGCGTCGCCTAGCCCTCACCGGATTGGTCGAGAGACTTAGCCTTTCCCATCATTTTCAAAGCCCGCCACAGCACGAAGATTTGAACTTCGTAGAGATTCTCGTGTGACGAATCGCGTATCTGTGAAGTATACAACGATATACGATAAGAGAAAACTTCTTCCCTCCGTGCATCTATTTTTATTAACTAACTGCCTTGAAAAAATAATTACCAATTTTCGTTGAACAGCAGTCACGTCGACGATTCGTCATGACGGCAGTTATATCGTATGAACCTGTAGCTGTCAAATGTATTCTCGCCATCAATGATTACTCTGTACATAAAAAAAACAAAAGATTTTAGTCAAGTGTACGAGAGTACAATCAATATTAATCAATATAATACAGTACGATGCAACAAGAGGCGATAATATACTTACTAACTACCAAATACGTCTTAACGCTTCGGCTTCCAACGATAGATTGAAGTTTTCTGTGTCATGGCGTCGGCTAAGCGTAAACGGATTGGTCGAGAGATCTAGCTTCCCCCTCTACCTTCAAAGCCCGCGATAAGACGAAAATTTAAACTTCTAGAAAAGAAATTTAATTAAATAAAAGGAGTTTAGTTAAATAAATGTAATTAAAAACGTTGTTTTTTAATAGCCTGAAGTAAATTTATGTATTTGCTCGTAATAGTGCGTTATATATTTGTTAATATGTTCATAAAAGTAATTTAGGATACTTATTGTCAAAATAATTTTTATTTAGTCTAAGATAACAACTTCTATTTTCTGAAAAATAGTTTTTTTGCATTTTTATTTGTTATTTACAAGCAAGTTATTACAAATATAAATAAATGAGTATTTTTAAATTAGCAATGTATGAAATATGATGAAATATAAAAAGAAATATAGTATGTTTATCATCAAATATTTTTTAAAATATTTAAGTAATTAAAATTCCTTAAAGATTAATAAAATAAAAACGATTTAAAAAAAAAAAAGAACATAAA
>NIJG01000034.1:414197-550762 GCA_002201625.1 Euglossa dilemma | reverse complement strand
TAAAATTAATTAAAATGCTTGTAATTATTTATAATGATTTATATTATATATATTATTATGTAATACTGATATTTATAAAGTATACGTATATCTTAAGATATTCTGTATATTAAATAATATTATGCGTTTCTATTTTATTGTATGAGGATATATTATGTATACGTATATTGAGTATATGTAACAATAAATAACAACGAATTGTTTTTGAAATTGATTTTTATTGTCGCACCTAATATATAATTACCATTGAATTTTTCTATCGTTTCACTCACTAAACGTTCTTCTAACGATTAAAATTTATTCCATACATTTCATCAACAACATTTCATCGTTAAATCGAACTGGCTCGTTCTTTTTCTTTGCAATTAACGTAACTGACATTCAAATAAGAATTTAAAACAATATTCCATACATTTATCCTAAACATTATCGCATCATTTACATTTAAAATGTTATCTTTCACACATATACAAATGGTAATGATTAATTATCTAAAACAGATCAAACATTCAAGACATCATGACATTTGTTTTATCGACAATTAGAAAAAAATGTAATTATCTTATTTTTTTATTATTCATATTTTCGTGACACTTTAACCGAGACGATTGAATTTTGATACTGTTATGCGAGGAAGATATTAAAGCTAAATCTTTTCTCAAAAAATAGTTGATTAACATGAACACCGTGTTTTCGAGAGAAGGGAATCCTAACTGCTAAAGGTATGTTAACGGTCAAAAGTATGAAATCACAATCTTGATTTCTTGTTATCATTTACAACTGTTAGACGAAGCTCGAATCTATAATAATAATCAGTCAGTACCTGCATTAAAAGTAATTAGTGCCATTTAGTGCTATATTGCCTATCTTGTTCTCATATAGCTATATTATAATTTACGTGTCTTTAATAATTAATTTTCTGGCCAAATTACTTGTTCCTACAACATATGATGTAATTCCTATGGTATAGGAATAAATTGTTGTTTGTCAGCATATTTATATACTATTTAGAATCGTTAATTGGCATAGATAAAGTGGGATTTTTTATTTGTATATTGTAATTTAACGCTTAGAAGATTAAATGTAATTTCAAATAAATATATCTACTCAAAAATATAAATAAATGTATACATATAAAAGTAAATATATTTTTAAATGGTTAATATGTTAATTTGTAAAAGAAACATGAATAATAGTACACTAAACAAAAACTGTTTTTATTAATTCTTGAATGAGTTTTATGTTACAGCACGATGTTTTACAGTTTTAAGGGTGTTTAACATGTTACTATTTTTCAAACCAATTAAATATATTTTTAAATTCCTATATTATTTTCTTTGGAATTAAGTGTAATATTTACTGCGATATAGCTATCGATGCTAATACTACTTAATCAGTTTATTAATTTTAAAACACAAAAGAAATCTATAGTCCATCTTCTAAGTGTTAAGATATCAATAGCCTAGTAAGATATAATTTTCCTTAAATTATCGTCAAAACATTAATGAAAAAGATTTTATGGTCATTACCTAATTTCCATTTTTCAGGTCATTTTAAATGGTACTTATTATTTTACTTTCTCAGAATACATTAGAAACTCATATTTGAAATTTCATTAGATATTTATACCACTTCTTGTAAGATCTTTTGAAAGTGTAATCTCATACTTTTGTCCGTGTCGTTCATTTATCATTGCTCATAAGTTTAATCCCAATGAACGAAAAGTGTGAATTCTAAGTAAAATAAATAGTGATACCAATAAGTTCAAGTAGGAAACACAATGGTTGCATATTATACCCAAAAATACTTGCAGAATATTTTAAAAGATCAAGAAAATGGTTTTTGATTTTAGTAATGGGATGTTTACATCGCAATTGTTTACGGAGCTATGATAATGGTATGTAATATTAAATATTTTATATATAACAATTTACAATACAAATTTAATATAACTATTTAAAAATAGTAATAAACAAAATTGTTACAGTAGAAAAGAAAAAAAGAAAGATGTAACAAGTTCGTTTGTGTTTTCTTAAAAGAGCATCATGTATTATCACTCCCCTACAAAATCTATCTAATCATCAATGCACATTTTGTTTTGCCTTATTCTCTTCTAAAGATGTATTAAGTAACTTATTTATCTTGTCATTTTTAATCTTCCTGTTTCCTACTAAGAAGTTCGTACTTCTGCTAAGATGTTTGGTACTGGTTTGTTTTATATACTTTAAATTACTTAATGGTTTCTCATGAAAAAGGGTCTCGAAATTTTAATGCAGTCAAGAATTAAACAAGATATACACGTTCGTAACTCCGCAAGTTTAATTGGGTTCTAGAAGTGCATTATCAATTATTGTCCTGATTTGTAACAGTGCCTTTTATCTGGACATTTGAAAATAAACTTTCATTCACCTGTCATATTTATATTTCATAAATGGATTTCGAGAGAAGCAGCTTCGTCCTATAAATTTTCAATTAACTCATGCAAAACCTAAACATTATATGCTATTTATTTATCATTTTCATTTTATCTAAACGCGTAAGAGAACTGGACTCTCCGAGTTATCCAAGACTCTTTCAGCTCCCTTTCTAACATGTTTGTCGACTGTAATACTAAATTCTTACAACCATCTGCTACTGATACTTTAATAACGTTATATCTGTATAGCATATACTATCGCAAGGGAAACGAACTTATTACTCAACCTAATGGTACTGTCCCAAGAAGATACACAATCGATCATGTATTCAAAGATACTCCGCGTATTTTCGACGCGTAGAAATACAAATACAAATACTTTTGACATCAATGATGATACATCAATCCTTCCTCCACTTTTCATTCAATACGATTAAACTTATAAACGCATATCTATTTATTTCTTCGATACCTGTCGCTGTATTCGCAAGCCGTGTTCGCGCTGCAAAGAGATAATTCTTATTGCGCGCGGGATCACTTAAAGTAGTATGGTAGATTGGTCGACCGACATCTTCTCGACGAGCAACCCCGTGGAGAACGTTCGTACACGTGATTTGCCTTTGGTGTCCTGTTTAATGAGCTGCTCTCACGTGCCGTTCGGGTTCACGTTGTAGTAATTGATGCGCTCGCTTCTCGAGAGGTAGGCGTACCAGTAGAACACGTTGATCGCTAGAAAGAACACGGGGAACACGATGCGGCTGGCCCGATCGATTTTCGATACCGAGTTGTATCTAGGCGTCCTCCTGCGTCGTCTTCGACCGGATCCTTTTCTGCTCGGAGGAGATTGACGAGGAGGTGGGCTACAGGCTACGCAGGACATTTGCCAGTGACCCATTGTAGGATTTCTGCTGGGTTCCGGAATCGCCGACAAGGGTATCACTTCGATCATCCCGTCCTCGTTCATTGTGAAATTCCGACTTGGGTGTCCTCGAGCTGCTAGGTTCCCGGCAGTCCTTTTGTGCGACTGGGATACCTGAAATAAAAGTCCTTTAAGCTGAATAGAATCGCTCCGGGGAACCGTAGAGACAAATATTTTTTCTCCCATTTCTCCGGAATATGATCCTCCGTTGCTTCGAGGTGATGGATCATTCTTGTGATCTTGCCTCTTACTTTCGTCCGCGAGAGCATGTTTTGTAATGCGGACTAAAGTAAAAATGAATAGAAATAAAGTTGAACTTGTTTAATATTAAAACACGATTAATATGAACGATATAAATTAAAGAGCTTTGTAATGGAAATAATTGGGAGTACGTAATTACGTTTCTATTTCGATAAATATTAATTTTGTCAGAAGCCACTGTACGTCCTCGACAACTGCAAAATTAAAAAGACCTAAATTAGTCAGTTGAACCGATTTGTAAATTTATCTCAAATGAAGATATCTTTGCATGATAACAACTTTAGAAATCCAATTATTCATTCGATTCTTTTAAACTAACTTTAGATATCATTTACATTCCCTTTATATTTCACGTCCTATATCGTTGTATGGAAATTGGAAAATGTACGTGTTCTTTCCTTTATGCAAATCAAAGTGTCACGAACAAAGCACTTTATATTATTCATTTATATGGAACGAAGAGCACGATAATTTGTTTATCTACATTCATAATTCACCTTTCCGATACTATTATTAATTTAAATGCATCGCTCACCTCTATTTCGTTTTACAAACATTTGAATTATACAGAAGTAGTTCGGCTTATCCGATTACGATACAGCTTATTTTCAGATTGATAGATACTCCACAAGGAAGAACGTTCCAAGCAATAAAAGTTTAAAATAAACGTAAAAGGTACAAATTTGTGATCCCAGTGCATCATGAACACGAAGGAAAGAATTAACGCGAATTAATTTTATAAATTATTATAAATGTTCGAAATTAATTATAAAATAAAATAAAGAACGATACCGATTTATATAAGAAATAATACTAATTAGTTGTCAGAACGGGAAACGAAATGGTATCTATGGTTGTGCAACATTAAGGCTGCGCGAAAGTAGAAGTTTCTCGATATTTAAATTTCTACTTATGAAGATTTAGCACAAGTATATACCCAATGTCGGAGGAAACTGGGGGAAATGCATCATGGATATGACGGATTATTGCATTGGCAGAGTAACGATTTCAATTTCTATTGGTAGCAGAAGTCGGATTCGCTGATATCACTATGGAACGATGCCAAGATAATGGACCTTCGCATGATTTCTTGCGATCTATGAATATTAAACGATCACGTAAGTATTTGCGAAACGCGAGCGAGAGGTTACAAAAGATTCCAGATCGTTAAGAAGACAGGAGATAAATGAGATAAACGAAACGAATAAAATAATAACCGTTCAAGATGTAGCATAATATCCTGTCAACGGTGAGACTGATTTCTATCTTAAGATATTGTCCAATAGAATTATATTTTAACACTGTGTCGTGGTGAAATATAACCAGAACTGTAATTAAATATCGAGTTCTATAATTAATCGAATTTCGAAAGTCACTTCAAACTTTCGTTCTAATAGAATCGATATAGCACAGCTGTTAAAAGAAAATAAACGAATCTTTAAGAAGAAGGAATCGTTGATAAAAGTTAAGCATAGATTAGAATCGATTTGAAAAAGTTATCGAATTAAAATAAAATTAAATATTCATCGACGACAAATGTAAATTCGAAGATAATATATCAGATAATATCAAGAATATTCGAGTTTTAATCGCGAGTTTAAATTCCACGAGTTTTCGTTTGATTGTTTGCATTGGAAGCATAAAACGCGGCATAAAAGGTACAAAAATTACCGGTTCTTTCTTCAATGGCCGCGTATCCGTTTCCTCTTCGTCGCTGGAAGTCTCGCTTTCGCTTAGGTCGGAGCTGAAATAACACTCGCCGGAACCGTACTTGGTGAAATAGTGGACCACGGCGAATTGTATAATGGTGGCGAAAATGAAGGCGAACGAGAGAAAAACGAAGAAGTCCAGGGCAGTGGGGTAAGGAACTTTCGGCAGATCGGTCCGCGCCTCCAATCCCAAAAACGTCATTGTTAGCACCGTTGTAATTCCTTGAAACAGACGTAACAATTTTCTTCTTATTTTTTTCTCCGCTTGATAAATCACAGAAAAGATTTCGAGGCAGAGAAACTTGGAAAAAAATTTCCCACTTGCTTCGTTGTTGAATACTAACGAGAACATATTTCTGCTCAAACGTCTCCGTGAATTCGCTGTGAGAAAAACCGAGGATAAGATATTTAGAAGACTTCGTTAGATCGATACGACGAGTTATTGGGATTTATTAAAAATTCTCTGATCGCGCTTCGTTTCAAGAGAGGATAAAAGATGTAGGAATTAGTAGAAACTTACCGAGAGATACGCGATCTGCAGTGGCTTCTCGATTCAACCAGAAGGAGACCCAAGATAGAACAACAAGTAAAACACAGGGCCCGTATACTTGTATGAGAAAATTACCCATGTGCCTTTGTAGATGAAAATATACCAGCAGCATCGAGTACTCCGCTGTAATCGGATAATAATTTTAGTATACCAAAGAGTTTATTCTTCTTAATGTCTTTCAACGTTCCGACACGGTACCGTTTACAATCTAATTTCTATATCGTGTTTTTCCTACATTTTACGACATACTACACCGTGCTTATGATCCATTTTTCATATGTCTCAAAGAGAACGAAATGGCAAGGATTATACTAATATAAAGCAATATGAACGATGGAAATAACGAAGCATCGAGTTAACTCAATTTTCCACAATTTTTTTCGTCCAATCCACTCTTACCCTTGGTTTCGTATAATATTTATTTTCCACTCGTTTCAATTTTCATCTCTGCTGGAACATCGGATGGAATATCAACTGGAATGGACCGGAATCGAAATCAAACACGGGCTGGGATCATTAGTTCCTTCGGTTACGCACCAAACCCATCAGCACCCAACGCACCCGCTGTTTGCTCGGATTTTTCCCTCGATAACGTTTACAAGCCGGAGTAACATTATCGAACTTTCCCCGGCACATCTCCCCTTTTGTTTCCTCCATATTATTTCCGGCATCCGAGGCGGTGTTTCGATTTGTCCAGGGCAAACAGAAACGATGATACGCGAATGTTTGCCCCGCGTTCATGGATCCTTAAAAAATTCCGTCGATCCATCCGACGCAATCACAGCCGCCATGTCGACGCGACGCTTGTTTGCGGACTATTAATCGATGCTAATCCAATTAAAAGTCCCAAGTCCTCGGCGTCTTGCCTCTTCTCTCGTTGTCAGCCGATGGAAATACAAGAGGCGCAAGTTCTATGCAGGAGGATGCTGCAATTAGTCGTCGTTTCTCTCGCTGCCAACTTTCAACCTGGAAACCCTGCATCTTTTCTTCGCCCTCCTTTTTTCCCTCTTCTTTCTTCTTCTTCTTCTTCTTCTTAGTCTTCTTCTTCTTTGCGTCACCGTTTTCTCGCGCTACTTCCTGGCCCGCTTCAATCCCTCCGACTACTTCCGGGCTGGTTCGTTCACAGCCTCGATATTCTCGGAGAATCCGTAAGCGTGGCCCGATAAAACTTTCCAATCGAGTTTCTTCGCTAGTCGTTAACAGACCATTCCTTCCCCTCGTTTCTCTAATTCCACCCAGCCTTGGTCACCGACATTCTCCCCTATCAACCACCCTTATCGCGCCACGACATTTTCTTTCTTTCATATTCCCCGCTACATTTCTCTTTCCGTCTTTTTCTTTATTTTTCTGCATCGGTCATTCTTCGCGTCGCGATTCTTTCCACGGGGATTATTCATTAATACAGTACCGTGATTAATATTCGTGGCATTTTACTCCGTTTTATAAAGGCTGCGTGTTGCACTTCGATCCATGATTTGATATTTTTTATTGAATCACGAATACGAGTAACGTCGTAACAATTTATTTGTGACAAAGGTCTGTAGTTACTTTACAATACGGTAGGACTTTGAATTCTTTGAATTCTTTCCCTGTAAGTTCCTTATACAAGACCTTGGAAGAATTTAAAATCACTGTTATATAGAAATCAAATACTCTAAGAGCGAGTCCTCTTAAAACAATCGCGATAAATAAATCATGACTAAATTTAATCACGAATAAAGGAAAATAATATCGGAGGAATTTGAAAAATGTAAGAGTTACGCGATCATGCGATAAATAATGAGCATCTAGGTGAAATAAACGTGTGGAAAAAAAAGCGTGGAATAAAATGGCGAAGCGATTGGACTCACCGTGTGAAAGCGTCGCCGATGCAGAATAATTCGCAGTCGGATTGGCAACTAAATCGAATTGGGATAATTTCATGTCGTCGGCGATTGCTACTTGTCGGTCGCTGTTCCACTTGTAGATCACGTCCCTCTTCGTGTAACCGACTGCAATCAAGAGAATATTTCTTGCTAGCTTGTCGCGAAGGTGCTGGAAAAAAGCGTCGAATTCGCTCGCCGCCGAAGTGTCAGCTTCTCCTTCGGCGAAAAGCCTCTCGTGGGATCGCTGCCTATCTCTTACCGCTCTTAAATCTCTCTCCTTTCTCCTGCCACACGTCCTTGCGAAAAACCCGACAATTACGCCGAGTCGCTCGAGTAAATACATCTTTTTAAGTCTCGCGCCCCTGGGGCAGGATACCCGACAGTTTTTCCTTTCCCGATAATTCCTTTCCCGACTTTACCAAACTCGATCGTCATCCGTTTTCCCGTAATATTTAACCGTGACTTCATTGATCCTCGGATAGTCCGATTATCTCTCTTTTCGACGGTATCCACAAAAATTGTATTCGTCGCAGAGAGTAAGAGAGAATAAAGGAGAAAAGAGAGAGACCAAGATTTGCGAGCAATTTTGGAGATTCTAAGCTTCATAATTTAAAACATAGGGAGGGAAAAGACTTTTTTTCGTATTTTAAATTCGCAAACGTACAACTGCCAAATTGTAGCGGACATCTCTGAGTATCCATCGGGAAGTTTTCGAGGTTCATTGGACATCCTGCCTTGATCGTGAGTCTGTAATAAAACACGTGTATCGTTATGGAAAATGAAAATTTGTGTATATCTAATTTCTCAGTCTTAGAAAACATTACTAGAAATGTTTACACGTTCTCGCAATCTTACCGGTATTCCCAATCAATATATCCATCCATCGAGTTCTCGCGATCTTACCAATACTCCCAGTATATTTATCTACCGAATCATAAAAGCCTAGTTTGTTCAAAAATGAAACTCTTCTAAAAGCTCGAAACATCGTCGAGTCAAAAGGACCATGGAATTTAACCTTTTCATAAAAAAATTCTCAAGCTCTCCCTTGTCCAATCTTATTTATCACACTTCCAATCTGAACGTTCCATCTGCCTCGCAAATATCTATTAAAACGCTGCGAAACGTGATTGGAAAGGATTCGTGAGGGTAATCCTGTCCGTGTCTCTCGGAGGCAACAAGCACAGGACTCGGAGGAGATCCTGTCCATTAAACCTGTCCGTCTGTTCGACACGGTCCTAACCAAACGCGTAGGTTACCCTAACACCTGGCGTTTTGTTGGTGGTACACGGTGGACATGAGAACGGACACGCGAGCCCTGAAAATATTCGATTCGGAAACAGGCTGTTCGCCACGTGTTGCTTATAGTATCGCGGTCCGTCGAGCATGGGCTAGCTAATTAGCGTGTAGAATGCTCACACGGACGAAATCTGGGACCGTGCTATCGGAAAATATTATTTAGCGTCGGTAGAACGAGCGTTTTCGAGCGCAACGGACGATGAGGGACGAGCCACGGCTTACCTATTGTTCTTTTAGCGCCAACGGACAGTTGGCGGCTACGGATTTTCCCGAAATACCAAGCGATACGTGGAATAATCTTCCACTGCTGCATTTCTCCAGCTGTTCCGCTGTTCCCGTTGCTTTAATCTCTTTCAAGAAGCTTATATCGTTCCGCACACCAAGCGATATATCGAATTCGTAAACTGACATCTAACTGTCATCCCTCGAATTTCGTCCTCCATCTTTATTAATCGCGTCGATCCTTTGGCGTCTCTGGCATCTCTGGTATCTCTGGTATCTCTGATATCACGTCAGATGGTCCAGCAATTTTCGAAGAAACCCGTATCAATCTTCGCGTTCTTCTCGCCGTTGTTTATTCCAACGAAAGAGTCGCGATATTTTAACGAACCGATGTGTTTATCGAATTAAACTACGACTCGAAAGTATCAGTCTCGTGTGTCAAAATTAAGATGGATCCAGACGGACACAGGGCCACGAAGGGTCGAAGAATCTCGCAAGGAGATAAACTTCTAGCGAAATTAAAAGAACTCGCGAGATTTCTGATATCGCAGAGATTCTTCCGGATTTTCTATGGGAATTTAAAGTCGGAAAAATCGCAGCCCGGAAAAACGTAGCGACAGAAGCGAACGAACGTTGGAGTTTTTAACGAGTGTAATCTGTGATCGGGGACGATTTGCCAGCGTCCTTTATCTCACGGACTGGCGAAAATTCGCGCAGGTTCGTGCCTAAGGGAAGATATCGAGGATAGTTGAGGGAATCAGCTGGACCAGTTTGACCGAGTTATCGTGCCAGGCATCGAGTAAGTTAGCCTACGAAATACGAGACGATCCGTGACTAATCGGATCCATCATCCTGGCATTCTCGATCGGTCAATTTGTAGCCAGGATGTGTTACATTTACCAGCCGGCCTTGCTGTGGCCTGGATTAACTTCCGAATACGCTGAACCAGCCGTTTTCGCAGTAGAATTCGGATTACTTCGAAGTTTCCCGCATCTACAGAGATTTCGCCAGGCACCCTCTCAGAAAGTGCTCTCACGGATTTCGGCATCTCTCGCGAATTTCACGAGTGCCTCTCGCCTAAAGACGCGACAATCGAGATTGACTTTCCGATTTAACTCTCTTCGCTGCACCATTCTTCCCGGTTCATTTCTCTATCCTTCCATGTGAAATTAGTTCCGATCGAATAATTATCGTGTATGGTTACTAGTCAGAGTTAGAATTAGAGTCGATGAGTTGGAAAACAGAGTAACGGAATTAGAAGGCTATTGAGAACTTTGATGAGAATAATTATATTCTTCTTGAAATGCAAAAATTATGAAATAAACAAGACACGAGAATTTTAGGAAATAGAATATGACAGATCTGTAAAGGATCTTTAGTTCCAAGTATTAAGTATTATTACAGCAGAGTTTGTCTTTAAATTCTGAGACGATAAACAATACGATCCTAATTTTTTCTATCTCTCGGAAATTAATTTCTCATATCGATAATTTTCAAATTTGCGAGATTATGTACCTCACCTTTGAAATCTAGTATTCACCGATTTGACTATTCTGGGACCTTGGCTAATCGCCCATAGGGATTTCCTGCTCCAATACTCTCACATCTAGGAACAGAGACTACTGCGGTCGACGAATGAGTCGTAGTTGGAAATTTTTGGGTTCATAAAGTTCGAAATGGCCGACGGTTGAGGGGATGTTGCAGAAACCTGGGCTGATGCAGATTATGATCGCATAATTCCAAGTTTGTTGGGTGGTAGGTAGCCGTGCTAGGAGTACAGCATTAGGGTATCTCTGGCGTCGACCTCGACCACTAGTTAGATAGATAGACCGGGGATGATAAAGCATATGTCCCGAGTTCTAATTAGAATTCTGGCAATGTACGCGTGTATTAAATTTAATTACTGTAAATATACGCCGAGAAACGATATAAACAAGCCAAAGTGTCGACAGTCTCCTCGAAGGGTTAGAATTCTATCGAGATTCGTATTATTTGATTCGACGTTTAATTGAAATTATTAAAAGAATAATACATAACACAAAATGTTCTAGTTTGCAACGTCTAGTGTTATTCTAGCATCGAACCAATCATACGCAGTACGAAGGATATGTAATTTAAATCTTAAAGTACAATAAACCGATCCTGGCATCTGTTATTCGGAATAAATAATTTCTTCGCGTTTCCAAAGTTTCTTCTCTTCAATTCTAACGCTGAAAACACAGAAAGAAGGAGAATTTGCAAGTAATTTGCGGGTTTAATTAAATCAGGGATAAACACCGATTAAACGTATTCCGATTTCTTTCTCTTGCATTTTGCTGCTTGAGATGTTGCTCCCGTATCGAGTTTTAGTCTTGCTACCTTTAGCTGCAATTTCGATCGAGGATTGAGCACGTTCAACTGGGGATAGGTCTCGAGCAATTTGCTTTCGACCATTTTCGACTGTAATTTCGTTGTTTTGTAAGTGTCCTTTATAGGACCAATCATCGCTGTGACTCTCTGATCGATCGATCTTCTTCCAGACAATCGACCACTCGATATCATGCTCTCGACGACAAGTTTAATCCACGATTGCTGTCAACAGTTCCATGGCACCAATGGGTCTCTTGTTTTTCGCGACTTTTCCAGCTAAAAATTAAATAAAGTACCAAGAAGATTTTACCCTAAAAAACATTTACGTTAATTCGAATGGCAGTAAAAACATTTTATATCGGTGAAAATTCCTTTCACTTTCCCGTTACTTTTTCTTATTCGTTATTCACGGTCAAAAATTAATTGAAAAAATATTTGCAATTATAAAGTCGAATTTAAAAATCGTCCGCTTCGTTTCTACTATTTCATTCTCTCTCGCGCTCTCTTCAATTACGATTTTCGTTGGCACGTGACGGTTCCTTGTTCTTGATCGACCAGAGGGTCGTTACCGCGACTGAATTCGTTTGGAAAGTTGGCACGATGATTCTGGATGTTGCAAAGGTATCTGTCGACGTCTGAAGGTGTGTTAAACGACGTTTACAACGGTGAACTTTCGCCTTAATTGCCAGGCCGGAAGCAGGAAACGTTTTCGAAGTTGAAAAGGGCTCGTTGGTACATCAAACGCAAAGGGAAAGGCTTGTTCATCGGCGCGAGAGAAAAGAGCAGACGCCATCTTCTTTTTCGCGCCGTTCTCCGGCACTTTTTCGCGTTTTCACAGCTCGAAACGCGCGTTTCCATCACCGACACAACGATGTACTCAATTATTTGCGTTTCGCGTTTGATCATCGGCGGTGTCAGTCGCGATTGCGCGTCACGTTTGCTAGCCAGAGAAATAAAATCACGCGTGGCTTCAGAAACGCGAAAATGTTAAACGTAGCAGAGAAAATTTGAATTTTTCTCCTTCTCGATCTCTATTTCGAAATAATCGATACAGCAGTGCAGAGTATGATTAATTGGATTAAAATTACGAAGAGAAATTTTGCGACTCTGGAGCATTCCGAAATTTTTTCACCTTGTATAATATCACGTAACATCGCGAATTATTTCGACCGCTTGTCCTTTTCAAATTCCATTGCGGTATTAAACGAAACGATTCGTGCGATTTCATCTTCGAAATGGAAGAATCCCCTCGAATTTTGTACCCCTTAATCGCCGCAAATTCGTCGACAATGCCGAACTAATTAAATTCACACGCAAGCGATCCGACAAATATCGCGTAACTTTCGTCCTTGTCGCGAATGGCCCGATTTTATTCCTCCAATGATAAAATCACGCGTCCATCGCCATAAACGAAACACACGACACAGTGAACTTAACCGCGAAACGTTAGCGAACGGGAAAGCAAAGAGGAGGAGGCGGGAGAGGGAGAATTTGTCGCGTAAAAAGTAAAGAAATTACGTTCGGACGAGAGAGCGGAATGGCGAGGGCGGTTTGCGCGGAACGGATTCAATATTTAACAGGGAATCCTCTTGCCAATAGCGGCGAAGCCTTTGTATCACCGGAGACGCGCGATACGCGGGGAAAATAATTTTCATTGTTCATCAGGTCGAATGGATTTCATTGTGGACCGCGCGCGGCCCTCGAGAGTCGGCCGCCGTTTGAATCGCGGCCGCAACACGTCCGGGAATACTCGTTTACGCGTTCCGAGTGTCCAGAGCACGGGGTTGGGAAAAAAATCCACGGACCAGCAACCACTGGATCGGAAATTGCATATCGGCCGACGAATCTCCCCGCCTTTTTTCCGCGGCCGCCAATTTTCCACGCGTTTTCTCCCCGCGTCGTCACGGACTCGCATCGCCCATAATTTTACCCGTTTACCAAATTTTCTATTCGCGCCGACTTTATATTCTAGACTCGAGGCGCGTCTTATTCCTGGTCTATTTCTTCTTGACTTATCACGCATTCGATCCTCGCTTCCTTCCAAAGTTCCTCCCCGCGAATCCGCGAATTTTCGTCGACTATGGCGCATTATAAAAATTGCCGCTTATTTGCATGCATTTCTCTGGCACGGGCTTCGGTACACGTTGTGCGGCAGTTTTCTGATTTGAAACTGACGAATTTATCAAAAGAATTTCTGTTAATTCTTTTTCTTTCTTCAATTTTTAGGTAATAAGGAATCGTAGTGTTGGAAATTTCATTCGCGTCATCGTGGAATCGGTATTATAACGAAAAAAAATCGAAAGAAAGAAATAGTTTAATTTGAATTTAAAGATCGCCATATTTTTATGCTTGGTTCTTATTTAGTTATCAAGATACCCAAGGTTCGTTTCTGATCTGTACCCTTTAATTGTGTTTAACGTGCTTTAATTTATCTTTCATCCGCTATCTAGACAATTTTTTTCTTTTTTATTATATTATTCTCGGGATTTTTACATAGATATCAGTTTCTTTAAATTTGCAAACGGTAAATGACTGTTTTAAATTATTCAAATTTCGCGATATAACGGAGCTGTTACAAAGGTGACGACGTACCGTATCTTTTATAACGTAAAAACGATGTTTCTCGATTAAAAAATCTTCTCGCCGTAGAAATTGCATATTCGAAATTTCATAATGCGGCGATTAAATTTGCATCTAATTTCGTACTTGTTAGGCAAATTAGCCGCGTTAAATTGAAAAAGTCACGCTGCATGGATAATTGGCAACGCGCGATCGTTTGTCAATGTTACAAGTATGTTATAGGAAACAGAGCAAAAAGACGTGGAATTAAAAATGCTGGCTGCATTCCAAATGAGCACGCCACAAATTGAAACAAACCACGGGTTCGAACGTGTATTGGGAATTCTTGTAATTTACTGCCGGATTTAATACTTTCTAATGGTCTCGTCGTCGCTTCTAATGTCCTAGAATAATTAACAAATGTTAATTTACCGTCACCGCTGTACTATTAATTGAAACGATTATTCACGTTACGATTTTAGAAGGGAAAATATCTATTGGGTTATCCGAAACTAAGCTTCGATCTGTTCATCGGTGTCACGTGCTAAAAGAAGCTTATCGCAAGTTGTTCGAATAAAAGACCGTGATTTATATTTTCTAAAAAGAAATACCTACGATCGCGTACGAATATTTATTTTCTATCTCGAGCATTTAAACGCTAATTCCTCTGAAATGTTAACGTTGCTTGTTATTATACCAATAATTATTTAATACGTAAATAAATTGAAATTCGAACAGAGTTTAATACATTACATATCATTGATATATTAATAATCGTGTTTCTATTAATATAATTTCGATTCTATATAAAATATCCTTTTATCCCGCGTTAACGCAATTTTACTTCGTCCACTGTGCTTATTCTCTAAAATATTAATTTTTCTATCATTTTGATTGCTTATTAAACACGCGAAATAAATTTTTTGATCATCTCCAAAATACACCTGTCCCATAGAAATGTACCCACCCGATTTTTTTTACGTTTCATTTCATCCTGGCACAAGGCAGAATTACATTTATTCGAAATCCAGTTCGTAATTTTTCTCGAACGGCCGCGTACTATTTCGCCGGATATCGCATCGAAGCAAATTCAAAATCTAATGGGATTAACGTCCATCTCCTCAGTCAGAAATCAACTCATATTAGTGAAGGAGACAAGGACGTAGAAGGATGAAGTGGAGGGCCAGGCATCTGCCCAACCCAGCGGGTATATCAGCCGCATCGTTTGAAATTGAATCCGACCGCGGATCCTCGTTCATCCATGCAACCTTGTAATTAATCGCGAAATCTTAACGCGGATATTGCGAATAAATTTCCGTCACTGTCCGGGAAAGAGCAGGCAAAGAATCGACCGGCGCGTCATGACAGGAAAAAAAGGAAAAATCGAGGGAAAAAAAGGACAGAAAAACGCAGGAAAGGGAAAAAAATGAAAACACGCAATTTCGAGTGCCTGGTGGCAACCTGGACATCTGAAATTCGTTTTAAATGCTGGCCATAAATTGTGTACGATCTCCCTTTTATACCAGCAATGGTATCGTTGATCTTCAATTGGATTTTAATCCGGACGAGATGGAAGATCTTCGAACGAGGACATTTTACGTTTTTGTTTTGATGTTTCAATCGTGTTTGGATAATGGAAATGGAAATTTGGCTACGGCTATCAAAGGACCGTTCTAAATTTAGATATAAATTATTTTATATTAAAGAGGATTTTATAGCAAACGCAATTTTACGAATCGCATGAAACTCGCGAATATTTTTTATTCCTCGTTTACGAAAGTAGCCATCTTTGCAATTGATATTTTAATTGTTATCTCGATCGCTTCTTAATGTTTATATTCCTAGAAACCGAGTTAATAAAGCAAATTGATGTGATTTATCAGTTGAATTATCTTCGCAAGCTTTCACGCTTCATATCCGAATCAAAGTTTCTAATTAAGAAACGATCGAGTTAACAGATCAATCGATATTTCCTTAAGCTCCTCGATAGACCGACACTCGAACGATATTCTGCATCTTCCACTCAACACCAACACCAGCCGCCCATTAAAATCAACTGAACCATCAGCCTGGTGTCCACACCAGTGATCCATACGCAAACATCTTCGCTCTACCTATGTACATTCCCCTTCAATCTCCCATTTAAAATTCAACAACGTCCCAGACCTCTGCGTGGCTTCCATCGGAAAAACCAGCCCCGACCAGAGAGCCGTGAAAATTGGCCAAACTCGATACCGTCCTAACAAGGCGAGCAGAGTTAACAAACTATAAAGACCAACAGCTCGAAACAGCTGCAAAAAGTCGGGAAATTGCACGCTGCGTGTACGAATTGCTCGTTTTCTTCCCAGCCGGTTCCACTTTCGTTTAATTCCAATTCCTTCGAACCGTTCAATTTTTCCGAATTTCCGATTCGTTCTGAATTTCTCAACAGCGATATAATCCGAATTCGTTTATTCCAAAATGAACGACAACTGTATCAACGCAAGGACAACGCGAGTGAGAGACCATTTAAAAACTGCTATTTAGTTACTAGAGAAAGAATAAAAAATGATAGGAACTTTGGCAAGTCGATTATATTATTTATTACAAAGGTTAACCCCGTGCACTCCGAATTATATTTCAATATTGTTACCAGCGGATCTGAACGCTTTTAATGCGATATTTGACATTTACTTCGACTGAAAAATAGGAAAATTTAAATAAATAAAGGAAGAAACAAATTCTATTAAATGTCAGATTTATTTGCGCTATTGTTGCGTTTTGGAATTTTCATGCGACAAAGGAGCTTCTGAGATAAAAACTGACGTCGAGTCACACTCGACATAGGGGTGCAAAGGGTTAACGCTGAACGTACCGGTCTTTTGCATCTGCCTGTTCTTACCACGAATATAATTACCAGTAGGCAAAGAACTTTTGCTATAAGAAATCAGCTGGGAGAAAAATGAAAAACGAGAAATTGAATAATCATGTGATAGAAGAATTTACAAAAATTCAAAGTAAATTTCGAAAGGGGTCATTTGATCCCGCTTTTTTTAGCGTTAGAGACAGAAAAGATGGTGTTGCTAGAACCGAAAAGCATCGAAAGGATCAGTGTACCCTGTGTCCATATAAATTCTAACCGTTTTGAAAGCTGAATAGAGAAAAGTAACAAGTTGCAGAAGCTACGGTATAATATCAGAGGGAAGCTGATGTAGGAAGTTTAATTTAAAGCGATACACCCAAAAATTAGGTTTCACGCGGCAGTTAATCCAATTAAAAGTTGGTGATAATTGCAGCGGTTTCGATCGAGAGTTGCGTATAGCGGGGTTGGAAACAGTTGCCTCGGGAAGAGGAACGTTAGCGACCTCTGACCATAGGGAAGCGTGGAGAGAAGGCATTAGGCTAAGCCTGGAACGCGGCAAGGAGAGATGATATTGGGAACTGTCTGTTGGCAGGAGAATTCCAGCGAGTTGCACGCATGGCCGAACGGAATGGCTGCAGCAACCAGGCATTTTGAGATCCCCGATTCCGTCCAAGAGGATATAAATCATCTCGAGCGTGAAGTGTACACACGCTGCCGAGTTAGGGTGCTCTTCACATTTGCCAGCCTCCTTCCGGTTACCTCCAAGGTTTCGTCTTACCCTCTGACGCGGTATTTGCCAGCTTGATTCCCGGTTCAAAGGCAAACGCGACCCTCTTCTCGCTTTTCTCTCTTCCTTCCTCCGCCTTTTTTCCATCCCGCCCTCCCCTCGCCGCCAACGCGCCGGGAATTATCTCGTTTACCCCTCTGCTCTGTGCTTTTAATTCATTTTTAACCTCCTCTTTCCACCACCACGAGAATTTTTCCCCGGTTAATTTTCCTAATGTTCCAGCGGACGCCGGTCCAGATTATAGCGATCTGTGCTTCTCTGTTGCGCCTAGGTCTACCAAACGATCAGAGAGAGAGGGAGAGAGAGAGCGGGCTGGTAGAGGCGAAACACGGTCTTTTTGTTAGGTATGATACCGAGTTTCTTTTTTTCCGAAAGAGTGCTGCGATGCGAGTTATTACGTTCAGCAGGGATTCGCGGCGTGTTTAAGGATAAACGCGTTTGTAATCGCGGCAGAAATGGGAATAAATGGGCAGACGAGATGGATGTAGGTTGAGCAAATGGGCTATCAGCTTTGCTGGACGATAATTTTATTTGTTTCGAGAGATTATGAATTTTAAGGAGCTGAACGGGAAATTTTGCCAAGCTTTCCTTCCGCTAATGACTAATAAACTAACTAACAGAGTGCCAAATTTTGTTGGGTGATGATTTTATTTATCGAAGATGATCGTGCAGGAATTCTAAGGACTCGCGAAGCTTTGCCAAGCTATTTCTAAGAGCCATTTATCTTGCACCTATAGATTTTTAACTCTACGAGCATCTAGGCTGATTTTCGACTGATCGAATAGTTTCAGTAAAATAATTTTAAGTAAGATCTATATAGACAATCGAAACGGAGCTTCACACGTTGGAATATCCTGCTAAGTTCGTCACTGATCGATTCTTATGGAATTATAAGGACTCGCGAAGCTTTGCCAAGCTCTTTCTAAGATTTTTAACTCTACGAGCGTCTAGGATAATTTTCGACTCGTCCAATAGTTTCGGAATTTAGGCAAAAACTAACTACACAATCGAAACGAAGCTTCACACGTTCTAATATTTTGCTAACTTCTTCACCGATCGATTCTCATTAACTCTGAAACCGATAAACGCGCGATGATAATCGTATCAGCCAATCGCCGAGGAAAAAACAGACAAAATACAGGATCGCTCGGGAATTATTCCAACGAAATGCACGCTGATGAAATATGTTTCAAAGCGACTACACAGTCAAAGTTCGAATCGATAAAACGTTCCATACGCGCGAGCCTAACAGGCGTTACTATTAATTCCTACCGGCTGGATACGTCGTTGTACAGGAAAATCCGCTCTGTTTCGTAAATCCCGATGTTGAAACCTCTTCGAGCAATAAACCAACCTTTCTCCGTGTCGAATTGTTCAGCGTCAAACAGACGAGTGTCTTAAACGAGCGGAACAAAACCGAGGGGTAAACACCAGCCGTTTTATCCGGCCACAAAAATTCATGGAATACAAGAAACTTGAAGACGAGTGGTCCGTGGCCTAGCGAGAGGACAGAGAGGAAACGGAGAGAGGAGAGAGAAAAGAGGGAGAGCGAAACGAACAGAGAGGAAACGGGGAAGAGTGAAAGCTAAAAAAGAGCTTTGTTAGTTTGCGTTTATTACGACGTATCCTTTAGCAGGTTCCACGGGCCGTCTCGTTTGCATGAAAATAACGAACCCCGATTAGCATAGAGACGCGATGAAACCCTAAAACTACATCGGGCCGGTGGATCACGTACGCCGTCTTCTTCTTCGTACCACGTAGGCAGAATCTAAAATCACGGATTTCCAGGACCAGGAGTCCTCGAGGTAGTGGAAGATCACGGAGGGCACGAGGCAAGATTATCCATGACGGATTGCCGCGCGTTTTAGGTCTGTTCCGTCAGGAAATGAACGGATGCTGGCCCGCCACGGGAACATCCGGACACTTACCCGACCACCCGTGAAATCGTGCTGCGATTTCGCGAGGAGATCGCGAACGAACATGCACGGAGATTAACCCATTCACTGACAACTACCAGATATCTCGCGATTTCTCACGGAAGAAATTTATAGCCGTTTGAATTGGCGATTATTAGAAAAGGTAAATGTTATTTTAGCGGTGTATCTGAAACTAAGTATTATCAGATTCTTTAGAATTCCTTTTGATATAAAATCTTCGCGCCTAAAACAAAATGCTCTATATTTTTTGGCAGTGAATCGATCAGTGGAAGGATCGTGCGAACGTTGGAGATTTCGCTCGGATGATTCAGATTTTTCCAAGAAATATCGATGGAATTCTGATTAAAAAAATATAGGAGAAGAGATGATGAAATCGTCTATACGATTTTCCGAGGAATGTAGGTTTTTATTTCGCGAAAATTTCTGGAATTTATGGGTCCTTTGTCGCTGCTGCGATTTCGGGACAGGAACGCGCGCGAGGTTTAAGGCTTTGCTATGGTAATTTGGATCTTAATTTCTGCTAACACGAGTGTCTTAATTTGAAAAACAAATATTCGAAAGAAATAGTAGAATCAAGTGCAATATTTCCTGTATGAGGATACACATCTCGCGACAATTAATGGAAACTGATAATTCTTCTCTGATTAGCAACCAAGTACTTAATAGTCCATAGCTGCCTAGATTCTCAGGAAAAATTTCCACGAGTTTTTATTAGCGGCTTGCCCGTTCCGTTGGAAAATCTGATCCTTGGTCACAGTGCATTCCTAGATTCTCACACGCTATTATATCTCACCATGCGTTAAAGTAATTTCGCAAATTTCCAGAATTCCGCGGAACATTTTCTTCCCGTCGCGTTCTCGGCTCCTCGTAAGAAGTTAATCTCGAATTTTCATTTATATTACACAAGCATTAATTTAAATGGAAATGCGTGACATGGCGGTGATGCATACGAAACAAGGACTCCCTAAATTTCTCTTATCGATGACAAGCTTCGCCCGAATCTCTTCTCTCTGGTTTTATTTTTAAAAGCGGAATTTCGCACGGTTCTCGCGACGTTACGATTCGCTATAACTCGTTTCCACGGCGGTCTGTAAAGCCACTTCTATCCTGCAATTGGTCCGCGTCGGGTTCACGAAAATCGTGTCATCGTGTCAAAGAATTCCTCGGTGATTCTATCTTGCGCTGTTATTTCACGATCGTTCCGGATATTCGAGGTATTTTCTTCGTCTTTTATAAATTACTATGCTTCCTTTCGCGCGTTCCGTGGATTATTACGTACTTACAATCGTTGCTTCCATCGAATCGAACAAAGTTGGATCTATCGACGCTAATAAATCTACGTAGCACGTGAAACATGAATTTTATTCGACGCTCGCGTTACGCGAGAGTTGTACGAGTTTAAGAAGATACCATAAAAATATCGCGTTATCGGAGAACTCGTGTTTTAACCGTCTTATAAAAGGGTTGTTCGCTATAATCCGTAAAGCAGATGAAGGATTATAGCGTGGATGATACTGCTGCGTATTAATTTTATTAAGATTACTCGTCTGACGATCTTTCTGATAACGCTGTTTGCTCGGAGGAAAGTTTTTCTGCGCGATTTCCCATTCGAGAGAGAATTAGGAAAAGTACCACGAGGGATAGAGAGAAGAGAGATACGGTTCGACGACCACGGGACGAAACTTTCCTAATTAAGTGCTCAGCACCCGTGTCGTCGATAGCTTATCGGTATGTAAAAGAAGATTATTATGAATTTTCTAAGAGGATTAAAGGAGTGGTCGGAGCCACTCGTTTGGCAGCAGAATTAATTCCGTGAAACGGGAATTTATTCGAAATACAGAACGCTAAGTATCAATCGAGCGTCTTAAGATTGAAATTGAAAAAAAAATTCGGGGAGCAAAGTTGCTGGCTTTGACCTGTGAACAGCTCGTTTACCGTTCCACGTCCATTTACGTCCAAGAATACCGAGACGTGCTCTTAAAAGATCGCGTAACTATTTAGAAAGGGGTTCGAGTAAATGGCTAATTTGTGTTAGCTCTGTGCAATGAAAGGAAGAGGAGGAAAGGAGAAGAAAAAGAAGATGTGCATTTCAGGCTTTGCCAACTCATCCTCGTCGGCACCCTAAAAGATTCGTGTCTCAGACGTGGACACAAATCTGGCCCGTGTCACGCGACCTCAGGTCAAACAACCTCCTAGCACCAACAACATTATTACACAAGCAAAGAATTCCGAGTGTTGTTTCAAAACATCTGCTGTAATTCAGATATTTCCCCAAAATTTTAATCCATACTTCTACTGTAACCTTATATATATTAATAATTAAATATTTAATATTAAATGTTTCCAAAAAAATTTGAATTACCTTTATTAATCTAAGCTTATATATTTGTTATTATTTATTATATCATATCTATTACGTGTTTATGACATTTATTATATTCTATCAGATACCGAATTTATTTATTTTACATTCTACTTCAGTCCCCTTAATATTTTCAAACAAAATACATCGTTACAATTTATTTCGTACGATGAGACTGGATTTAATGAAAATTCATGAAAGCAGATATATCACTGGTTACAAGAAAAACTGGCTCGAAGCCGACCATAAAATATTAGCATAAAATGTTGAATACGACTCGAACCGTAAACGATTAAACTCGTTACACGTTACGCGTATTAATCTGCTCGTGAAGCCTACGGTAAACTGTAATTTATTGTACAACACGTATATTTAGTTGTACATGACGTTTATATTAGTCAAATAGCCACGCGTGAGATTTAATCCTATCGATTAATGCCGTGTTTATCGCGTAGATATTTACCCGTTAGTCCCCAGTGTTAACCGTCGATATCTCTAATGAGATGCTTTGCGAAAAAGTATGTCGCTGGCACGCATTTATGCATCTCATCTCGAGTTCATTTCTATTTGCTACTACTACACGTATTCCTACTCACGGGTCGTCAGTTTATCGATTTTAATTTTAATAGAATTAAAAAACACATGCTGTCACTGCTTCTCCTATAATCATCCTCGCCTCTGCATTCGCACTCGCGAAGAAAAAAGAAAAGAAAAAGAGGAAGAAGAAAATTAGATTAACAAAATATACGAGAACGTAATCGCTGTGTCGATTTTAATCGGTAATTAGTTTATCGACTGGAATTTTAACGGAATTAAAAAATGAAAAAGAAGGAGGAAAACTGAATCGTAGAAATATTTGGGAACGAGGAATAAAATAAGATATTTTCCTATGCGAATTTGTGCGAAAACTCTTTTATAGAGCGAGAATCTTTTTGACAGGGAGAGAAAGAGGAAGTCGGTTTCTTTGTGAAATATAAAAAAAAAAAGCGGTAAAATCTGAGGAGCAATTTGCACCCACTAATAGGTGGCGTTTTAAAGATTTAAAGTTCGTCTGGAAATTCGAAGAAATTTCGCTGCGCCAAAAATACGTTTCTTTTGACCGAGTGACGAATGAGTTTTCATTGAGTCGACTATGGCGGGATTTATTACTAAAGGATGGTCGACCCATTTTTACATCGATGCACGGACGTGCATACTTGCACCCTAGCTCGACGAAGAAAGTGTAGAATCCATATAAAAAGTATAATAAACTTTTATAACCTGGGAACTTTATCGCGGCCGGGAAGCCAAGTAGAATGGCCTGTCTGACTTATGCCGACTTTTTCTACTGAATGCCTTTAATCTCGCCGAACAATCGCTTTTCCATTGTTTTACAAGAGCTAGACTACTGGTTTTAGGCATAATTATGTAAACCTACGACGTTACAGGTGACAGTAGAAGAAATAAATTATTTTTTAATCTTTTTTTAAATATTTTTTTCTAATCTTTTGTCACTGTAACTTTGTTTCGCATACTTCTAGATCATCAGGCGTTTTACTGTTCTTTACTATTCCTTATAACTTCTTATAAAATAATATAATTCGACTACTAATTACCATTACGTATAATTACCATTACGATAGATATATAGCTATCGATTACGAGGAATTAAATAATTTTTAAAGACTACTTCTACGAGTCAAAATATTATATCTTCTTCTATTAAAGCGTTTATAAATTGACCGATTAGTCACAGCGAATTAAGCGAAATAAACTTTGAATTACACCATTTGTTTACTTTTCAAGCAACACAGGATTGTGGACAAATAGAATCGAAGTTAAAGACGACGGGGTGCGTAAAATTAAGCGTCTGAAGAAGATTCGATGAGAGATTGAACGGGAAGGTAAGATACTTAATGCCTCTGCGCTTAGACGTGTTCAATCTCGGCAAAGTAACTAGAAGCTGTTGGAATAAATATTTACGGGAAACTGTAGTAGTAGCTAATAAAGTGCCGTGTAAATAGCGCAGACGTGATCGACATTTAATGGTTACCAATCGGTCACGAAAGTGTACAGAGTTTCCCAAGGAATTCGATTTTCTGCCCTGGTCACATCCCGAGGATACCTAGGGACTCTTTTACAAATGCTTCCAGAGGCTCTATAAATGTCAACAAGATTTATTGCTCGGCTGACGATCTTCGATTAGGCGTATCACCTGCTATCTTATTTCCTACCTTTTCTTTTCCAATTCTACATTAAATTTCTGGCTTAATGAAAATTTCTCGTTCAAAATTTACAGCAATAGAAACACGCTCGAGTATCTCATGAATTTTCGTTCATCGAAACGAGCGATCGTCCAATGAAAATTTTGTCCTAACTTTAATATCCAGAAAATAAAAAATCTACGCGAATCGTGTAAAAAGAAATAATATCCAATTACCTTGAGCCTACTACAAACAGAATTACAACACGTATTGGGTATTATAAAAGTGATCTAATCCCAAATTTAAAATCTAAAAGGAATAACTTTGTCACTGAAATAAGATAAAATCATTTCCGACAAAATGTCAGAAAAATTCAATCGTTGGAGTGTTGATTATCTCTTTAATCAACGATACATTTGGAACACGATCCTTTTGAAGTTTCAAAGCGAGACACACGACGGGAACCGCTTTTAAACCACTCGTTCGAATTACTTTTCCCAGAATCCGACGAAATTTTAAGAAACGCGTCTGCGAATATATATTCGATTGCACGCGTGACGAAGGTAAACCTGGACTGAAGGAAAGAGGTGTCATACGGCAGCGAGAAGAATGTCTGGTGCAGCCCTTTATTCGAATCAACCGGCTTTAGAGCTAACAACATTGACGCAAATCAAGACGGTAATCTCGAGTCCTTTGTCTCTCGGACACCGTACACAAAAGATGATAGTCCGGAGAAGGACGATGCACTTTTGAAAGAAGAAGCCAGGCCGACACGTGATTCTTAGGAAGACCGGGGAGGTGTGCGTGTGCGTCCATGTGCAGAGGCACCTTGAGCTCAAGGGTTAATTCTGGTGTGCACAATAGAGCCGATCCAGAAGACTAGGTCAAGAGAAAGGGAATGGGTTAACAAAGAGGAAACGTACATCGCTTGATTCCAAGCTTTCTCTCCCTTTCCCTCTGTGCCGCCAGCCTTTCTCTCTCCTCGCTCTCCTCTCTCTCTCTCTGTGTATATTTCTATTTGCACCAGCGCGGACAACTCGAAACAGCCGAATTGTCCAACTCCTTCTGCTAGCCCCAACACCCAATTTTACACCTTATCCTCTGTCCACGATGGAATAGGGCCAGATTCCTCCTAGCTACTCTCTTTGTCCTGACATTCTGCGTTCACTGTTTCAACTGACATCCTACTGGCGTGGCTGATCGTGTAAACTTGCCCACGGTTAGCACGCATGGTCGACGTTGGTACAGTCTCGAATCGAATCGCGAGGTTGAGAAGCGAGTTTCAAATTATTTGGCACGAGCAAGCGAAACGAGAGTGGAAACTGGATTTTATGATTCGGTGGACTCAGCCGGGCTGATTTTAGATTTTAGATTCGTTCACGACGGATTTGTACAGTCGATGTTAATTGGATCAAGATCGAATATGGAAGATTAGACGGCGAGATTGGGTAGCCGATAGCTGAAGGTAATCTTAGATCGAGCCGAGTATTACCGAATAACTCTGTGGACAGATAATTAGTAGTAATTCATGCAGTCGACGTTGGATAGATCGAAAATGCTAAAATTGCCAGAGGTCGATATTCTACGTTCACGCGAGTATCGTTAAATTCATTAATCGCTGACTATTAATTCGTCTAATCGACGTTAATTGGCTCGAAATTGAATTACTTCGATAGATTAGCAATACAATGTCCTGCAGTGGTTCACAGCTAAAACTGATTATCTTAGACTGATGGGTATTAACGAACGGCTCTGGGGATTGGATCGATAGAACGAATTATTCGTCGAATGAATTCGCAAATTGCAAACGATTAATTTTTACACGAATTACTCTAGACGGTAGAAAAAAAATAGACATGGCAGACATAAATCTTCGCGTTATTGACTCTAAGAAACTGCAACGTCAAATTACGTCTTCTACAAACGAGAATTCTAAATTTTACGTTAATCTTAATGATTAATTTATACAACCAAAGGAACAAGGTAAATGGAAAAAAATTCGAATAAAACACAGACTAAACAAAAACGCCCGTTTCATAGTTTCTAACCTAATAGCATGGAAGAGAAATAAAAAGAATTCCTTGATCCGTGACATCTCTGTCATAAATCTTGATCCTACAATCACAAAGCACATCTTCCTCCACCACTAACAAGTCTACGTTTTACGTTAATTCAGAGAAAAACGAGTGGAGCGTCAGGAACATTTAAAGAGGCCATCTGACCGTATCTGTAAAAAGAGTAACAACGTTTAACCTACTTGAAAGTGCATCCAACCGTCTCTGTTTGATCCATATTCTCAGATGCGTCGGGCAAGTAGATCGTTAGTTTGGAAGAAGAAAGGAGGAAACGCGATGGATCTTACGTGGCCGATTGAATTCGAGATATTTTCTGAACCCGATCCAGAAACATTCGACCAGCAACGAATTCATCGCGAACCATGACCGAACGTTTTTCCAGCGTAGATACTATGAACTTGTTTAACATAAACGCCAAGCTGTACTGGTTCGAATTGCTGCATCATGCTCGATCAACCGAAGGACGATCGTGAAACGGACGGCAATAAAACAAGGAACTTGAACAATCCTATAAACTTTACGGACTGATTGCGACTGATTGAAAGATATTGCGAGATCTTTTCTCGAACAGCGTTATTTCGCACTTTAATATTATATATCGCTCCTCCCCCCTTTTATTTCCTTTATTTCCTTCGCTCTTTGCTTTTCCCATTCGGTTTTCCTCGTCCAATCGCTATACATCTGTTTCCATATACGAACACGAGATTATTCGATCTTGATTCACAACCGTCTGGCTCCCAACTATATCTTTCGCGATGCTTTCATCTATTCGTTACCTATGAATCGCGATTATTCCGACTTTATAGCGCGATCATAATTTAAATCTATCTGCTGCTGTGTTTTTAACTATATTTTAGGCTTTTTTTTAAGCGTGATTTAAAAATCGCGATTAGTTCGATTTAAGTAGTAGATGGTAGTTCATTTACGTCTAGATCTGGCTATATTTTTAGCCTGTTTTTTTTAATTTGATCGACCTTAATGATTATTCGATCCTCGTTTTTTAATAAAAGGGTAAGGAGATGTAACTTTCAGTTTCTGCAATTAAAATCCACGATTTTTGTTACCCCTAAGCAGAGTGCCTTCTGCGTCGGTTGTTTCGATAAAGGAAAACTACGTTTTGAGAGCATCTAAAGATAAAACACTTCCATACGAAGGTTCCGAATTAAAAATTTCAGTTTCTAAGCATGAAGGGTAAAGAAAGCCCTGACCTTGGGCTTTCTGCCTCGAGAAACTTGAATTCTGCATCTCCTTAAGCAAAAAAATTCCTGCTCTACCTGCTGGCGAGGAAATTTTAATCCCGGCATTTCAGCATTCGGACAAATCGATTCGAAGAAGATTCCGAGACAAAACAATTTGTTATCGCGTGCCGAAACACTGTCAATTGTTTCGCGAATTTAAGAGATTCGTCCCGAAATTTAAGAGCCTAGAGCTTTCGCGTTTAAACGCGCGTTTCGAAGGCTAGAAGAAGAATCATCGATGACAAATCTCGCGAATTACTGTAAAAATTGCGAAGGATAATTATATTTATATTTAAGTACAATATAATTACTCACCTCGAGCTGTATAAAACTCTGCCGTCCTGATAAAGTCTGACGAACTTATTCGGACTGGTTATCGTGTGTAAATAACTATGCTTCCCATTGTAAAAGTATGTATCCGGCTTCCAGATTCTTGCCAGCATTGATATACTGAGCGCCAGAGTTTCTTTGCCACTTTGAAAAGCCAAACGTCGATCCACCCAAGACTGCCGGAAGTAGCAGTCCATTGAGTAAGTCTGTACAGAAATTTCGTTTTTGCTACTGTTATAAATTTTTATTCGATCGAAGCTTCCCTTTTATAACATACCGAGACAGTGATACATCATTAAACTATCGATGCAAAAGAAAATTATATTCAAACGAATCTTCTAATTTTTAAGAGAAAATAAAAGAAGATTCCTTTCGTAACTTTTTATCAATACAATCTCCTAAAATTAAAATATAATCTTAAGCTGATGCAGTAGAAGAGACGTGTATTCTATAGGAACTGCTAATTTGTAAAAGAAAATAAAGAAAATAAGTCTGTAATTTCTCTAACAAAATAAAAGCAGAGGATAGTTTCCTGTTATTTTTATAATATTCTATAAAATAATACGCGATATTATCTACTCTGTCGTTATACAGATAGGACTATTGCGTTGTCTGCCGAGTCTATTAACGAGCGATATTTTTTCGATAACTGGAACTGTGCGATGCTTTCATAGCGAGACGATGTAACGAGTGAAATCGAATTTTCAGTACGTTGGACAGCGATAAATGAGATCTCGAGCAATTGTAGGGCTATCTATCAAGTAGCAGAGCGGTGTCGTTGTCGAGGGAAACAAAAGGAAAGGAGGAGATACGAACCATATCGACTTCGGAAATCGGACCCATACTGCGCACCATGATGTCGACCTCAACCGTAGCCGGTGGACCACCGAAGTCTGGTCTGACGCTGTTGTCGTAACCGCGAAGCAGATTGTCCAGCAGCTCGCTGATGTTGCTGTGATTGTTGCTCTGCGTCCTCTGTCTCGTGGACGTTTTCGCCCCTGTAGCCGCCCTGAAACATTTTTTAAACGTATCTATCAGTGACAAACGCGTTGACAAGAACCTCTAAATAATAATTAACCACTCATCCTAATTTATTCGAATCTCAAAAATATCCGTTATTTTCGTTCTTCAAACTCTTAACTTAAAGACACGAAGGTCCAAAAATTCGAAGGTCTAAGGATTCAATGATCTAAATAATAGTTCAAGGATCTGGAGGTTTAAATATTCAGAGATTCAAAGATCCATGATCGGAGCAATCGAGGATCCAAAAATTCAATGGTCTACGATGCGAAGGTTCGAACATTCAAATCCAAAGACCCAAAGATTCAAAGGATCAGGATGAAAAGACCTGAGAATTGAAAGATTCCGAGTTTCGGGGCTTGAAAAGAGGTTCGTTAGTTCAAGAACTTAGAGGTTTGGAACCAAAGGATGTCCAAGAGATCGAAGATCAGAAGACCGGAATATTCAAGAGTCCTGTACCGAAGGATCAGAGGATCCACAAATCCAAAGCTTCGAAGATTAAAGGGATTAAAGAGATCCGTGACACTCGTAATCGGCTTTCTTCTCGTCACAATTACCTTGATAAAGTCATCGCATCTCGACAAATCCGCGAGTTGTTAATCGACACCCCTCGACGTTGCTAATTGCGCAAAGAGCCTTAATTACCCCGTGAATTTTAGCGTATATACAGAGGTAGAAGCCTGTTACTGATCGAGCTCGTTGCAAACTACGATGCAACTAGTTGGAATATCGCGGTTCCGAGCCTCGAGTAGACTATGTCGTACATCTTCGATCCATTTGCACGCTGCTCGGCAACGGTTAGCACGTCTCTGTGAACGCATCGCATCGATATGCCAGACAAGCCCCGAGAACCACGTGTCGCGCCTTTTCCTTTCCGTATCCTGCACACCTGAAGGTATCGAGGACGTTTCGTCGCACCAGTGTTCTCCACTATCGCGAACCAAACTTGTTCTCTGCAGTAGCTACTGCGGAAGGGATCCTGCGGGTGGCTAGGGTGGCGCAAAGAATGAACAGAGGAGAGAGATGGACAAAATAGCGTGAACGATATTCGTCAATTTCTACAGAGATACGAACAGTTCACGAGCAGGTTGAAAGCTATTCGCGATCGTTTATCAACGTTCGTTCATTTTTCCGTCGATGAAAAAATTTTTAATCGATGATCGAATGACACGTTAAGTGACATAATTCGTTCGCGAAGATATGCGAGAATTACGATATACGAAATAATGCGAGTCACGACAGGAAACGAGTAAAGAAAAACGAACGCATAGAGGAGTGTTATGAATTTTTCATAAACGTCCGTTTTCATTTACAAAATGTTTCATTATTTCAGTAAGACCAATTTCAAACTCTGATTTATAAACCACAATTCGAGGTTTGACGCCGCCGAACAATACTAATCTATCGCATACTGATCTTTGGCTATCAATGATCCGTTTCTTCCAATCTTCCAAACTATTCGATAGACTGTACGCATATTTATTTTTTCCACCGTGATCCCACGGTCAAATCCTCCGATTCGTCGCACGAATCAAAACGCTTCTCTATCCAGCCGATTTTGATCAGCGAACCAACGGTTCCCGTTTTCCACGCAACCCTTTTCCCTTTGACCCGGCATATTTGTTCTCTCTTCGACGTTCCACACCGAAACGTCTCTATGGCGAAATTACTTTCACGCGTACCTATACAAAGCACGCATACTGTCGTTCCTCTCCTTAAAAAAGGAACCCGGGAACACATTCTAAGCGCAAGAAAAATCCGAAGACTCTCAAACAACCCTCTGTTCCAAATATTTTCTGTCCGATCCAAGGTCCAGGCAAACCCAAATAAACCTCGTGATTTCGACTCGAATCGAACTCTCTGGTCCTGTCAAAAACACACACACAGAAAAAAAAGAAAAATCCGAGAGAAAAAGAAGAAAAAAGGAATCGCAGAAAAAAACATGGAAGTTTTTACTACTGGCCGCTGTTTTGTACCCTTTTACCCTGGTGTTCGATGCGGTTTCGTTTATGTTTCGCGACACAAACGTCGCGTGTGTACACGTGTGTACACGTGTGCCAGAGTGACAGTGTACACACTCGGGAAGGGCTGGAAATTGGGCCGAGGAAATTTCGGGCCGGGGAAATTGCGGCCGGATCGTTTTTAAACCGAAATAAAGCGGCATTTTAATGTCTGTCCGTTCTTTTAGGTCACGATGAAAACGACTGCTCGATCGGACACGTTGTTGCTAGCAGGCTGTTGCTGCCTAGTCTATTTCCCGCTATCGCCTATACAGCGGTCGCTTTTGTTTGCTGACATCGTGCCTTTCGATCCTCCGATTCTTTCCCCGTGCTCCTTCCGACCAAATGGACACATCACTCGCGACAATATCAAGTAGCAGAGACACGCGCCGAGAAAGGATAAGCTCATGCAGGGATTTGCATATTGAAATTATTAAAGTACGGCTGACCTGTTTGCCAAACAAATAGCGATTCGAATCCACCGGATATATTCCTCCTTTCGCCTGGCTGATTAACTTCTTCCTCGGCCTCTTTCTAGCCTTTTATGTAAATACCAAGGTACCCTTTCTTCGATTTATACCAGTTCGATGAGTATTTCCTTCCACCACCGGCTCCAGCCATTCCGAACGACTTTTCCTACGAGATTTCTCTGTTTTCGATTTCCTCGCGATTATTTTTGGGGAGCAAGATGATTGGAAGTTTCGAGATTTCGGGACTTTTCGATTCAAAGACGAACTAAAAATTCTCGATGAATTATCGAAGAGGGACAGAGTCCCTAAGGGGACAGAGTTTTACTTGGGATTCCAAGGGATTCTCAGAGAATTTTTCCTGCAATTTCAAACCCCTATGGACTTTGAACAACTTCAAACTTTTCTTTCTTCGCAACTTCGGACCTCCTAAGATTTAAATCAAACTCTGTCGAATAAATTAATTCGGAGACCAAGAGAAATGTTCAATTTTATTCTAGCATGAATTATACCAGAGTAGAATAGACGCGCAGCATCCGAAGATAAACGGACTAAGATCGATCCTCGAGATCGACGGATTATCAAGGCGATATCGATTACGAGGAATCCCTAATAGATAGGGAAACGAAACTATATCGATGAGAAGAGTGATTCGATTTTTCCGTTTGTTCACGCCACTCTGGAGAGCGAGTGTATCGAGCGAGTGTTTTCGACGTTTTGGAATTTCTTAATTAAATTGTCCGCAGGATGGTACGGAGAAATGAACAATTATGAGAAGAACGGGAAGGAAGGAGGGTTATTCAGCGACCGGTTCGAATTGGGTTAATTGTCTGACAAGAGGGTTCAAATCAAACAGGGTTCCAGCGATCTGCATTACGACGCCCGTCCCACTCCGAATATTCCACCGTTGCATTTACCGTTTCCCGTCCAACGGACGCTGGAGAATGCATCTCCAGCTCGGTTTGCCCCGTCCTCTAAGATCAATCCTATAACTTAATCAGCTCGAGTGTATTCCTTATCAGCTGAGTGACACGCAATTTTCATTGTCCCAGATATTTCTATAATTCCGTGTCTATAATTTTCGAATAGTTCAGCAATCTGGTCCGAGCTTAGGTTATAATTAGATTCCTCCGGTTATAATTGCCATGGAGGCGAAACGATCTTCGAATCGATAAAATCTATTCGATCTTTAGGATGCTTCAAATTTGGTTTACGGATATTTCCTTTCGTGGGAAGCGAAGGTTTGAATGCAAATTTATCGCGAATTAATCGTGATTTCCGATGAAAAACGATTGGTAAATACGCCAAAGAAGTTGAGAAGATAATATCTCAGGTATTCGAGATAAAGTAAATAATTTTCGTTCGTCCGACGTGTTAATAAATATGGTGATGCAAACTAGAAGTGTTAGGGGGATACGTAAAGAGTATTGCGATCGTTGTTACCTGACCCTCGTCAAGTTGCAAACAACTGATCTGTTGGCGGATCTATTCCTTTGACGGCGAGATGAACGCACATTTCTGCATAAACTGCTATCCATCCCCTGCAATCTCATTTTCTATCATCGGAACACAGACGTCGGATATTCGCGTCTAAACGTGTCGAATACCTATTATTCTAGAACGACGCGAGAATCTACGCTAAAAGCCGATTTAATAAAAATTAATTACGAATCTTTGACAACTGATAGACTAGTTCTAACTTGACACGTCGTGAAAATGGTTGAAGAAGTACTCACAAGAAAGATGCATAGGAAGTGATCAAGTTGGCGAGGGCCAGTAGGACTCGCTGCTTCATGGTGTCTCGGGACTGATCCTCCCTCACGACGCGTCCTGATTCGTTCATCAATTCGCTTGAAACGCCCAGCGTTTAGACACCTTTTATCTCTGAAACCAAAATTTAGTAAATGTCAATAAAAATCGTATACTCTCAATTTTATACGTGTAATATGAAATGAAATTCTACCAAATTTTTAGAAGAACCAGTAAATCTACTGTAACCAATGATTGTTACCAATGATTGTTTCCGTATTATCTTAAATTTTTGTAATGCAGGTTTCACCGTATTAATTACTTTTCCTCTACTACTATATCATTATATTACCACTTTAAAAATTTTTAATTATTCTTCCCATATGGTCCGTATTACAAAGGAAACAAGTGACTAATGCCAAACGAAGGAACAAGCGACAGAATTTCTATGGACAACCGTGTAATTGACGAAATACGAAGATTTCTAGGCGTTACGCTTTGAAGGAGCCTCGGTACAGAATTATTCGCGTTTGAAAGGGACGATTTTCGTTAGCAGGGTAGTCGGATCGAATCCGTTTCGAGTGTCCGAGCGATCCATCCGGAGGGTTATTCGGGATAGAGCGTCGATGGTGAAACTGCGTCGAGTGCGTCGTGAATGGCGGCTCGCAACGACGAGCGGAAATAAAATTCAAAATTATTCCGGTTTAATTGCACGGCAAATGACGCGAACGATGAATCACGGAAGAGGGAGAGGGAGAAAAAAGAGGAAAACTCATGGCGGGAGTTCGTTAACGGTTTGCCTGATATTTCGATGACAGAAGAACCTCTCAGGGGAGAGGCAGAGAGGTAAATGCTCGAAAAAAAATTGAATTATACACTTGAAAATCATTTTTTCCCTCTCGTCGATGTCCTCTCCACTCGTTCTTTTCGCTTCCAGTCTTTTTTCTCCATTTATCTTTGTCGATCGAAAATGACAGAAATAATAGAAGCAAGACCGTGGAAAGAGGATATCAGAGATCTAGCGTGTAATCTGCTAAAAGCATTCTGGCAGGAGTAATGTCTAATAAGGGGAGACTTTAGTTTCGGGGCGGTGATTTTAATGAAATGTTTAGGTCGTATATTACGCGTTCGTCTCTCCGCGTATCGCTTCTGTTATTCTTGAACGAACTTCCAGATTCTCGATAGAAATCATGTCAGCTCTGGCACTACAATAGCCGAGAACGATCGAACAACTTTATCTAGGACACGTGAAGAGCTTCAAAATATTTCGAATAACTGGATGACTCGCGAGAAAGAAGTCTGCCACGTGTCCTAAAAATTTCACGAAACTCGACATGCCAAAATTCTAGACATTTACAATAGCGACTGCTATTCTAGCTCGTGATTACTCATCGACATCGAACCGCAACACAGCTGGCCAAATAGTCGACCAAATGATCGGTTATAATAGATGAAGCATGGAAGGAGCTGAATGAGAGACGAGATAAATACCCAGAAAGGCAAACAATAAGGTATGTCATATGCAAAATCACGAATCCGAGAGACAGGATTTTAAATCAAAGATAAAAATGGATCTTTTTAGTCTAATGTTAATTTACCTACAAAAGAAGAGGTTATTATCGCAGGAATTGTTGGGTGGTTGACGGAAACGGAGACTTTTTAATAACAAAAACGATTTATCTAAATAATAACTAGACGCTTGACTTATACTTCGCACACTGACACTGACTATAGATTTCTCGATACTTTAAAATTAAACTCTTACTGCCTTAAAACTGCTTTAAAACTAAACTCTTACTGCCCTGGCTTTCGTCCTTAGAGTCCTACTTAAACCTTTCATTCTACTTTCCTTCATACCTTTCCTTCTCATTCACGCATTTCTCATGTCCCCTAGCTCTTGGGTGGGCCAGGTGTTTCGGAATCTTAGAAGCCATCCCTAAACTTTCATTCATTTAGGGCGTACCTATCCCTACATTACATAAATAAATTTTTATTTTTAATTTCAAGAGGGTTCCTATAACATAAAATGTGTCAAAGTTGTTGACAATCGAGGATTAAGGACTCTCTTCGCTTCGGAATAACACTGAGAAAGCTATCGCGATTCTCCAAACATTCCAAAACGATTCTAAACTAAACGCGTCTAGGAAATTTAGAAATATTCTAACATTTGCATTTTTAATTTCATGAGGGTTTCTATAACATAAAATGTGTCAGAGTTCTTGAAAATTAAGGGCTAAGCCACTTCGGAATAATACCTGAGAAAACTACCGCGATTCTCCTCCAAACATTCCAAAACGATTCTAAAACGCGTCTTGGAAATTTGTAAATTTTCTAGCCTCGCCTGACTTACCTAAGATTGCTAAATGGTCGGAGCTTCCTCGGATCTGTTGGAGCTGGGGAAGGAAATTGGTTGTGGAGGTGCACGGAACAATGATCCCGCATCGCGAACGAATAGGTGCATTCACGGCCTAGGGAGAACGCTTCAATTACGCGGTCGATCGGCGATAATTAATACTATTCCGTAACGGCGGTGCAACGGACGTGCGGGTAGAGCCAATTCACGGCCGCAGAAAGGAATCGAATTAGCGAATTAATTCGTCTGCTCCTCCTTTGTGGTCCGGCCTGGACATCGTTTCCGCGTTGCAACTTGCTCCATCAGGGAACCCCGAACGGTCTTTCGCGCTCGCGTTCGCAAGCGTTCGCAAGCGTACAGCCCGCAATTCCAGCAAACAAGCCCCGACCTGGTAAACACGTCCTGCCAGGGGTACACACCCCGACGCGAAAGCAACGGGGAGAAAGGCACTTCCGAGGGCGCGTTTAACTTCCAATTTACCTCACCGCGGGCTCCCTCGATAATCACCTCGCTTTTCATTCCAAAAACACCCTCCATCCTCCGCATTTTCCCGAATTTTCACCCGCTCTTCCAGGATCATCCACCTTCCCTGCTTGCAAGACGATCATCTCGGTGTTTTCCTGACGACCGATACTAAATCTGCTCGGTTAAAGACACGATTGATCGAGATATCGGTGAATAAAAGGAAATCTTGAACAATTGATTGTATATAAATTAATAGGGATTAAATAAAGAAATGTTTTGTGGTTTAAAATTAATGCCAGCGTTGGAAAAACACGAGAAATTTCTCAAATCTCGAATTTTAATTTATACCCTTTGGAAAAACGAAAGAGGAAAGGGATTGGTTCTACTAATATTTGAGGATGGAAAACTGAGGTTGATTAGTTGGTTTAATCTTAAAATAATTTTCTGAAAAAGTGACGGAAGTGGGAAATATGGTGAAGCACGAGTGCTCGCGATATCGAAAAAGGGAAGATTCTATATTCGAAGAATATTCATCTCTGGAGATTTAACGAATATTATTTAAAAATTCCGAAAGAACCGAGAGATAGAAGGAGGTGTTAAGAACGTGATAATCAGAAAATTCCATCTCTCGACGAGGATGGCGCGATTTGTAAGATACGTGGGATTTTTGAAGACCTTGCGTTGTAAAACGGAAACACGACGAGGGGTGGTTTGGTAGTGGGAAAGGGAAGTAGGGTACGGAAAGGCAGGGTAATCGATGGGGTTTCGAGCTTTTGGGGCCGTAGAACGCACGTGGGATGATATCAGTGATAGTTTATGTGCAACAGTACCCACTTAACCGTCGGGGCTTGCGTTCGCATCGCGATTGTTATCGAGGGAGGTAGAAATTGCAGGTTGTTAGCTCTCTCGAGATCCCTCGCTTCCTCGACGTATACCACCGAGACGAGAGTGAGAAACCTTGGCAAAGAAGGGTTCCAACAACTGTTTTACGACGTACAGCACCATCTTGCACGTGTACCAGAATGTTTGACATTTTACATCTTACGAGAGAGAGACGTGTCTGTTCTATCACGCACCAAAGCTATCCTAAAAAATTTTCGACGAAGCATAGTCTCTTTTATCTTATAAACTTACTATATTATTCTATTATTTTTATATCTTTTTTTTGTAACTTTCCAGGTAAATAGAATTGACGAAAAATTATTTCCCATCTTTGTCATTTACAATTATTTAAACATATCGCAATAAAAATGACATTTGCCAAAGATGTGCGAATAATCTAAGTAAACAGCTTTCGTAACTACGTAGAGCAAAAATATAAAAATTATATTACTTCTATCTTGGTGAAGTATGACACATTATTAGCTGTCATTCGCTAATAACGCTAATCATGGCGTCATAAAAGGTTGAAAGAGTAAAGTGGATAATAAAGCGACAGTTCTGTCAGTACTGCCATACTTGAAATACGGTATTCACGCGCAAAAATAAAATCTTCTTCGTATTTAAATTTAAAAGAAGAAAATTCTTTTCGTTATTCATGATCTATACGTTGCATTATCGTTAATAACGATAGGTATATTTCATTTTCCAATGAATCATTCGCATAATACACTTTAGTACAGCAAATAAAGTTTCTTATCACTTGAAAATAAATTATCGGATATAGAACCAATAAAACATATATCGTACGAAGAATGATGGACAGGTGTAAGTGACTCGTGGAATTATTATCTCTGCGCGGTACTCTGGCAAAAAATACGAATGGCGAAATATCACGCAAACGGAAGAGCCGACAAATAATTACGTCTGGAAATAAGTTTCAATTCGGCTTTATATGAGGCGTAATAAACGTTCACAATAAACGGATCGCCAGGTCTGAGCAGAGAAACTGGCTGCAAAAGTACACACGAAGAGTCCCTCAGAATTGAAGATGTGCCACTTTAAACACGCGACATCGTATTTTTCAGAATAAAAAGTGAAAATCACGTCAGTATACTTCACCCTGAAGCGTTCATGTTTTCCACGATTCGCTCTAAATTTACCTCGTATCTTCTCCCGATGCGTATCAATTTCTATATGCAATTACAACGTGATTTATCTCGTTCCTGCTTTACAGGATAACATATTTATGCACGATTAAATAATAAATACGAAATTGCTCGATTGCCGTTATCGACAGAAATGCGCTCAATGGTTTTTCGCTTTCGATTTTATATTTCATTGCACGGTTGCAATAATACATAAACTTTACCTTACAATAATAAATAAACTTTACCTTATAATAATAAATAAACTTTTTATTACCACTCGATAGCACGAAGGTACGGACACGATATTTGAGTATGCAAAATAAAATTCCTATCCATTTTACTCCGTATGGAATCACGATAGCGTACTCTTTTGAATTTTGACGAATCAAATGAATTCGCTAAATATATCTTTATCGGAGATATCGAAACACATTGAAATTGGCAACGTCATGTCGCTGGATCGAGATTAAAAAATTGACAACAAAGGTGCCCGGCAACGCGTTACGTTAGATGCCAGTTTGCTGTTGATCTGGTGGAATTCGATATGTTTTAAATAAAATTCGTGGTTTGGGAAAATTCCTATTTGCACAATCGTTTTCGCTGCCGCCGAATCTTCCCTGTCGAATCCGATAACTATTATCCAGCGATGAAGACACGCTGATACGTCAACTTAGATTTTCAGGAGGTACAATGAACTTCGTTATCTAATTTTTTAAGCCATTACCATCCTTCTTATGATTCTCGACGTTTGTTTAGTAATTCTATCTCGGTTTCTTCTATTAAACTCCAACCTCTTCTGAAATAAAGACACGCGATCACAGAACATTCGGAAAAAATGTTTAAAATTCGCTTAGAACCCATAGTGTCCGTAAAACGATCTTTGTAAACACTCAAATATCTCCAATTTCTCCAAATCTTCAAACATCTATGCCATTGACAATTGATACAAATTAATCCACAAACATCGTGTTGATGAAAAAGTAACAGAAACAGTAATAATTTCTCTTCTAAGCAAAAGAAGATTTACGCAGTAACGTATCTATGATTTTAATCCATAATTTCTAGCCATCTTACGAACACTTGCTATTTCTAATCAACGTGTGACTGTACGATAACGGAACATATTAGGAACACTATTTTGTAAAAATGAACACGACAATAATTCGACAAATTATTTCGACATCTCTCTTAGATTTTCTTCAAACAACTCTAACTTCTTCCCATCTACTATCCTTCAGTTAAAACGAACTTTAACAGCTTGCACTTGGTGATTTCTTCGTTACAGAGAAATAGAAATTCGGAAACCTGCTATAATATTTTCAAAATAGTAAATATTTTCAAATCGCATATTTTCTTTCTGTATTCCACGCATCTTTGCGATATTTTAAACTCGACGTACCGATTAAAATCGATTCCTTGACTGTGATTAAATGGCGACCGAGGGACGCCTCTCGAGTGCAAAGGGTTAATAATTATCCGTTAAAGAAGAAGCTATTAATCCTGCAAACTCTCGAGCAACTCCCCTACAGAGTTCAGACACGGTCGATCCTTGTTACCTAACGTTTTAGTCCACGGTTGTTAATATTATCGAATAACGGAAATAAATTTTCCACGTGACATAGCTGCGCGAAGTGGAAAAAGGATCAACCATGGTGCACGCGTCGAATCCCCGCCTGATGAATCGCGTGCTGGATGTGGTGGTGCGTCTGTGCAATGGCAAAGGTTCCACAGCTCAGGATATCCTCGATTTCCTTCGACAAACTTCCAAGAGCACGCCGAGGAACTTGACGATGCAGGTGACAGAGAGGGGTCCAACGTAAATTAATTTTCGCACAATTCCGATTCGACGACGTTCGGTCGAGTGTCTTTCTCCTCGCGCTTCCTCTCCCTTCCCTCTCGCTTCTCTCTCCCTTCTCTCCCCGTTCTCTCTTCCGTCTCTATTCCTTCTTTCTTTCTTCCCTCTTCTTTCTCCCCTCTCGTTCTCTTCTCTCCTAATTTTCTCTTCCTTCTCTCTCCCTTTTCTTGCAATTCTTTCTACCTTCTCTGTCTCTTCTCTATCTCTTCTCTCTTTCTTCTCTCCTAATTACTCTCAACCTTTCGCAATCGTGACTGTTTCAGGCGCGTCGAGTTGCGCGAATTCATCTGATAAGAGTGTAACGATAATGCGAGTAATCGCGTTTCTTAGCCAAACACGGAGATAAGAGTTGGTGGATGAAGTCTTCGAAGTATTTCTTAATGTGTTTGTTATTTGGGATTCGTAGAGACGATTGCAACTTTTGTTGCATAACCGTGTTGTAGGATAAGATGCGATATTTTTGTAGGTGCGATGTGTGGATTGATAGTGAAATTATTACCACAACCGCATACCTACGCGTAAATTCTTTAAAACGTTTTTCTAAATAATCACACCGTAGAAAATCTAAAAAATTCATCAAAGAAATCAGAGGAAGAGGAGGAGGAGAATTCGAATTAAGAAAAGTCCTTAAGAAAATATTCCTCTAAGGGAATAATAGATTTAAAGGTAGTTCGATGAGGAACATCGACCAAGGAAGAAGATATCCATTACGAAAGGCTCCTTTTCCCCGAGGAAATGAAAAATCGACGATTTTTCGAGATTATGGCGGAAGAACGAGCAATCTTGGGAGAAACTAGTTCTGCCAATCTACAAGATTTCCACGATCACGGTGAAGATGGTTGTCAAACAATTCGAGGCGCTCGAGGAATCTTCGAACGTCTTTGACGATCCATCAGGCTCTTCGAAGCTCGCATCCTTCGTGGAAGAACAGGCATTTTCGAGCATTTTCTCTAATGCTGCAACTTTGCAGGATTATAAACTCGGTCAGAGACCGCTCGCCAGTCTCCGCTTTCGCATTATATCGCTGGCATTTTACCGACCAACGTGAAAATTCAATTAAATCCTATTCGCGAATCATAATCTGCAGACCACTCTCGCTTTTAAACGGAGACGTAATAAAATTCACTGGCTTATTCGAAATTACGAACAAAGAGATCCTAAGGTACAACTTTGAAATATATCCAGATGTTTTTTAAATTCCTAATTCCTTTCGAGATGATATTTTTTTAGATGATATTTGAGGATGTAAGAGCTACGTCAAATACGTATAACAAAAACATCTTTTCTTTTTACTTAAAAATTCTTCTAATTTCCTAATCACTTCCTTTCTTCTATTCTCTACTTTTTAATAAACAAATAATTATGCATCTCAGCTATGAATTAATATTATCATATCGCACGTCTATCAGTGAAATCGTGCGAAGAATAGAGCTATAATAGGTGTTTAAAATTAGCAAGTGGATTTATCTTTGTTCATCTGCAATTTATTTAAAAAGCCCCTTATCTTTGCGCTTATTCGTTTAATATGTCAACCCGTCGATTATAGAACAAAGGAGTCCCATTTACTGCTTCTTACGAGATAAGTTTTCAGGTTCATCGAGCTCTGAAGCACGCGGTGAATGCCGGTTTGTTGCGGCACAGAAGTGGTCGTTACAAGTCACTGTTCACGTTAAAACCAGTTCCAGCAGTTAAGCAGACATCGAACGAGAATAACGGAGAAAAATTGGCCGACGAAACGAGCGACAAGCACAAAGCGTCTTTGAGAAGCAAAAGGGACAAAGAGGACCACAGGTTAGTTAATTTTTCATCGATTAATCGCAACGCGATACTGAAATTCGAAATGGAGAATATCCCTTCTCCTTCGAAAATCTTAGATCATCGTCCAAGCCATTTTCCGGCTCTTATCTTCTTCTTCTATTCTTCCACGAAAAATTATCTCGAATTCCAAGTACAAATCAACCGTCTTAACATTCACGCGAGCTTCTTCCGCCGCCAATTTTAAACTTTCGTCATCTTTTACGATACATTTTGCAAAGTTTAAATTGACGAGAAAGTTAAATCCCAGAAATCCGGGATGTTGAATGAAGAGAGTCCAGCAATTTTATCGTAGCGCGTTTAATATTCAACGCACGCGTGGTATTGCAAATTTGATCTCTCCAAGGTAGACTTTAAAAATGCAATATCGAACTGTATCTTGAGACGAGATGTCGTATAGATATCCTTAAACCTCCGAATCTCGAAAAAATACCATTTCGCGTGTATCTGATTCGAAAATTCGCGGGCGAGGATGGCGAATAAAAATTCGGCGCGAATATTTGAAACAGAGATCCTTTAAGAACTCGAAAATATTCGTTTCCGTGGAAATCTATTAAAATTTACTGCATGAAATTGAATAATTCATTATTCATTATTCGTTATTTATTATTTAATAAATCGTAAGAGGGCTAATATAAAAATTCACGGTATCTCTGATTTAATTGCACGTTTAATCGCATCTCGTTGCAACTTTCTATGACTAGTGAGGCTATGATCCAGTTAATATCCGTCAGATAATACAGTTACTCGAGTTCTCGTGCTGCTAACACGACGTTAAACGCAGATGTCGAGGAGAATGTCACGTCTCCTGCTTTCCCAGCTATTAAATTGGCATGGCCGCTTCGCAATTATATCTATCCTCCAAACAATTAAATCTCTCCCACCTGTGAATACTTTCTGGGCTGGTAATTTCAACGAATCGTTTAAATAATTGTTTTATCGCGCTCTTTGATTGAAATTACATTTTTATTTCGCGGTACGTTTAATTTTAGATACCTCGAGGAAATTGCGAGCAATTACACGATCTCGCGTTAAAAGCACGCGTGTTACTGATATCGCCGTGACGAATTGCCGATTGAACTCGCGCACATCGCTGAAAATACATTTCCGCGAGTAACCGAGAAACATTTAACAGAATTCGCCAACACTCCACGTGTAATTCGAGGAGCAATTGTATTTCGATATCTAACATCTACAAATCGCGGCGTATTCGCAGTTCGCCTAACAGGAACTTACGATTTGGCACTTGACTCCGATAGTCTCCGTCTGGTCTCTTATTCTATTAAACTTGCCCAACTACATCGATTTCCTCCTATCGTTAATTTACTCCATCGAGATCTCCATCACTCGGTCGCTCGATCTTCGAATTTCCCACGAAAATATTTTTATTTTTTCGCTACATCCTTGGGTATGAAAATAATTTTGATCGCCTCGATTCTTTTCACAGCGATTATAGATTTTTAGAATTCGAATAATACTAATTTAAACAGTGAGTATTAGAGAATCTTAAATAGCGGTAGTAAGTTGTAAAAATTATCTCGAGTCACGAATCTATTAGGATAATTTAATGATAGACGAATAATTTATTTATCATCGATATTTCGGTAATAGTAATTTTCCAAGAGCTGGAAAATTATCGTTTGTCATTGCTGTACTTAATATTTCGACAGTAGCGATTCCCCAAAGTGTATTTGGTTGTAAGAGAGATGGCAGATTCTCGATTACTATACTACACCGTTTTAAGTAGATTCTTATTTGAGTTGACGGCGAATTTTCTCCTCTTTTCTCTTCTCCGGAGTAACTAAATATTCTTGCAAGTCATAACAGAGTATAGCGTTTCGAAAGCAATTGCACAGCTATTTCATGAATCTCGTTTGCAGGGATATTAGTTTAAAATGAATGTCCCGTTTGTTTGTTACCTTTGACGGGGACAGGCTTGCACAAATGAAAAGACATTAATCCTGGAACATAATTTCTCTGGTTGCACTGTCGCTGTTCATTTTTCCGCAAATGCTTCTTTCACCGATACGCCGCTGGCCAGCAACGTTTTGATTAATACCGTCGAATTAACGAATGAAGCTTGACACAACGTACGAGAGCTTTGAAATCTAATAAAAACGAAATGGAACGAAAAAAACTGCTCGAATGATACGATTTTCACGAATACGCCGGATGATTTTATCGATATTCGCGTGATTTCTCTGTATCACTCTTTTAAAGGCATTACCCTCTTCACAATGCCAAAAGTTCCCTCAATTTTTATCCCATTTTCCGCCCAATGAATTTCCTATCGTTCTGTCTATTCTCGAGAAATATTTTTATAACATCGGATTATATTTTCTTAATAAAATTGTACCTTTCAAGATAAAGTACGAATAATACGTACCCTTTATTTGTATAAAGAATAACGTTCCCTCGTTTTCTAAAACGTTTTATGGATCTCGAAACCCTACATTCGAAATCCGATTTTTGCAGAGAACGATGTCTCTTCTTGCAGAAAATTTTGTAGATTTTAAAGCAGTGTACATCAGAGTACACATCAAACACGTCTCTTCCATTCTTGTAAAAAAGAACATCCTCTATTTCTATGGGACATCTTACAGGTTCCGAAGAACACGTCAGACACATCTCCTCTATCCTAACACAAAATAACATCTTCCATTTCCACGAAGAAAGATTTTTTAACACCTTGCAAATCTGAGCGAAAACGAAATCCTTCTTATTCGGGAAACAAGTCACTTCGAATAAAATGGCATAACGTTTGATACCGATTCAGGACGTTTAAAATGACGAATCGTTGAGTATAAATTTAGAAAAATATTATTAAACACGTGGAAAGAAACACGAAAGGACCTATGGATCCTTTTTTCAGAAATATCCTCGATTATTTTATTCAAATGACGTTTTCATCGTCGTTCTTCCTGAAGAATGATATTCTAATTATTATATAAGTTTCAAACATACCCTGAGAAGGAATAGCTGAATAAAAAGGGTAACTCTGTGTTAAAACACAGTGTATTAACACACGGAAATTAATATACTAGAATTTTTCTTCGTTCTGAAACAGTGGCAACTAGAAATTTGTCTGCTCTAAAGTTCTTACGATCCTTTTTACCAAAAACACCGGAAAAAATCTCAAACCAACGCGTCTCATCGACTTAAGCTTAACACCGCCTATCGACCTTCACAATTTTACGATATAAATCTTTCTTGAGCAACTAAGACGCCCCTCTCGATCTTAGAAGGTTAATCCACGACTCGCTGAACTCGACTCGTCATCTCCTAGGCCTGTTAGACCGAATATTTCGTGACAATGATCGTTGACGTTTTAAGGACGAAACGCAAGAGGCAGCGGTGCGAGAAGGGGCGGAAACGCAGCTGCAGCGACGAGGAAAGAGGGAAACGGCGGAGCGTGTCGAAGAAAAAGGAGGAGGCGAAGCACAAGATAGGAAAGCGGAGGCAGAAAGAAGAAGGGGAAAGTGGTCGGTCACCGCGACACAGGATCTCCAGCAGCAGGCTGCAGGCAGATATCGGAAACGCGTCCAGCTCGTCTAATCGTAAAAGGAGCAAGGCGAGACCCAGGGAGTCTAACAGCCACACCGATATCTCCGACTGCAGCGACTACGAGAGCAGAAAGGCTAAAGGTAACCAGCATATGTAAACCAGGTTCATCATCATCAATATACCCGCAATTTTCCTCCATTCCTATCAGCTATTCGTATCTACGAGAATGTTATTAGACGCTACCAGAACTTGCGACGCGCCATTGAAAGCTGGACTTGACGATTTTTTCTGAAATCCGTGGCTTTTAAAGATTTAACGCTAGAACTACCGATCTATAACGAGTATCTGAATATATATTTCACGAATGAAGATAATTCTACTGGTACGAGGAAAATGAATTAATTAAAATTACAATGAACAATTGTGTTTCGATCCAAATGAAAGTAGGCAAAAATTATGTTAACAGCAGTTCGAAAAGAATCATTTTCATCCCTTTGGAAGTTCTAGTGTTGAGTACGCGATAAAAGGACACGAGACTTGATAGTATGTTCTTTAACGCGAATATATATATATATTTTTTAATTTTGACTTGGACCACTTTTATAATTACGGGCACAATTAAAGTTTCTCCGTTTCTAAACTAAAAAATCAAGCTAGTAACGGTAATAAACAAATTTTCTTTAAATCTTATCTACGTCACACTTCCATTTTTCGTCTCTAAACGTACGGCCTGTTAGTAAAAATTAGAATCGCGACACTCTGCAGAAATACAAGATTTCGAGGTATCCGAAATCGAACTCGAGAGGTAGCACCCGAGCCGATCCCGGCAAGTACCTCTGTTTATAGGGACAGATACTCTGATACCCCATAAAAAGAGATAAGAAAATAATATAGATAAGACGAATCGTTTGCTCGGTTGATAAGTTGGTAAACGACAGGCGAACCTTCGGCTGTTTTCGGTTGTAACATCCACGGGTCGTAACCTAAAGCATCCAAAGCGTCCTAAGGTACGGTTATGTAAAGAGAGTGCGAACGTTGCGTTACAGTGAGACGAAGAAATCCGTCGTGTCAAGATAGCAAACAGGATGGAAATGGGAGACAGAACAGGTCGGTATCGCGAAATTGCAGTCCGCGCAGGCAACAATCGCAGCAATCGCACGTGAAACATTGCAACGACGACGATAAAGCGAATCAAGCGAACACCGAGGACGGGAAAAACAGCGGGATTGATCAGAACGCAGGGAAAGATCACGAGTCTAATAACAGCGGAAGTAATAGTTCATTGTGAAATTCCACGTTAACTTGTGTATCACGTAAAGGTCACTTGTACCCGAATTTCTATTCACGTTCCGTGGTATCTGCGCAAAATTCGAGGTAATGCTCTATCGATGATCTTGTAAACCTTTATATCGTATTGTGTTGTAAATATGAATATTCAATATAGAATTGTAGACATCATTTTAGTAAGCAAATATAAAGGGAAAAAACAGTTGTAAATATACAATATCGAATGAAATCGAATTTTGTAGTCGAAGAAATGAAAAAATTCGATAATAACAACGGCGATGATGATTCGTTTACTCTAGGTCTGAAGAAACTGAAAGAACCGAAGCACAGAGAGATGCAGGTATTTAATTTGAATTATTTCGAGGTCTAGAATCTTGACTTGGACCTGTTCGATGTCTAAGGAAGACGAAGAAACTCTGCATCGTTAAATAGCAGTGGAAATTACATCACTGCCAGTCGAACTGGAAATAGGTACAGCGATATCAAAGAATTCGAGATCAATTGCTTGGAAGTCCGAGGATCTTTGCTGAAACACACACATGGTTCTTAGAAGAGACACGAGCTAACTTCGAACTGGGGTGTTTCAGTTATGGTTTCGATATTAGACCATTCGACCCGAGATTTCGCTGCTCCAGGTGGTCCAGTTGAGATCTTTTATCTCGAGTTTATGGGTCGTGAAATTTCAACACCTTGGAATCTCGGTATTGCTTAAAATCGTCAGCCTTTCGAAGAATCCTGGGCCAGTTTTCATAGCCTCAGGATCGACGGCCTTAAATTCTTTCCTTTCCGAATGTTCTCGTTCGATTCCGACTTGCAAGTCTTTCAAAGATACCATTGCAATCTTAAACGTTAGCACGTTGTCCGATTGTAACGCGACGAAGACATTTCTAAACTGAAAACACGCGAGATGCGAGGTTCTTCCTTGCAACCGGATATTCCGGTGCTTTACTTGGCGATTGAGAAATTGACACGGTGTATTTTGCGCGGAGAAAAGGGAGTGTTATCCACGGCGTATATTATACCATTACTAGGAGCATTCTTCAGAAGGATTTTTCTAACCGAAGACTAGCAGGCAAGCCTCGGAGCGAGACATTTTTCAATGTAGTCGTATGGCTAAAGCTTTCTGCTGTTTATCGGTTTAGCCAATGGCATTTCCCTTGTCGCGGAAATTCTCTTCGATACGAGGTCGTACAGTTTCCATCGCATTCTTCCCTCCTCTGTATCTCGTTAGGTCTTCGAAACATCTTTAGACACGGCACGTGTGATCTACTACGCGTGTGGAGCCAGTATTAACCTTCGATCGATTACATAAGTTCATTTATTATTCAAGCACGCGTGTTTTATATGAAATTAACTCTTTGCACTCGAGGGCTTCGGAGCAGAGCCATTTGAAATTTGTCTTCAAACTCGAGGGCTCCGCTATGCAGACAATGCAAGTAACTTTCAGTTCGTAACACAAGAACGAAGACAAATCGTTAAAACTATCGTGTATAGGATATTTTGCTGTTGGTGACAAAAGGTGACACTTTATTAGTGTGTTCTAATAAAGAAATTCCGAGTGAAAGACGACAGAGATATTATTTTTGCGATACCTATATATAATAGAAAGCCCAAGCTTACATATTAGTGATTGCTTCGAGAGGTATCACACCTTGAACGATTACAAAATGTAATAATTTTCTAATCTTTCTGTCTTTTTTTTTATGTATTGTAAAATTTGTATGACTTTTCTTTTAATGCGCATATCATTCCTTAGGTCGTCCAGATAGTCATTTCGTCTTTTCCCCAATAGAGGACTTAATTGTATTTTTTCACAGCCAACTTCACACTTCAGCATTAAAAAAAAAAAGAAAGGATGAAACGACTTTCCGAACGACCAATACTTATATCTGAATATGATCTCTCCATTAAAATTGCTTCGAGTTGCTGGTAATACGAATGAAAAAAAGCTTCGAGTGCAAAGGGTTAATTAAGACGAAACGAGTCTCTGCTTATTTCAAAGCAAATACGATAATTTAAAGTCACCGATCGTAATACCGAGTCGATTTGAAAAAATCTAAGTTACGCCGCTGGTTAATTAAAATTGACGATCACGAATCTCTCAAGATGCGACTCGATGTATGAACTATTATTAATTCTATTCGATTTATCCGCACCGTTAGCGTATTCAAGTTGGTAATTTATGTTTGGTTCGGAAACGAAGTTACTACGGCGACGTAGAATTTACTCGAGTATTAAATTTCAATATTATCGTGACGCTCCATTGACACACGTGTAGCTATGCATTTGTATACTCTTCCATTATACTGCAACTAATAGCGCGCCGTGCGTTATACGTTTACGCGTTAACACCTTATCAAGATATTATTTAAACCACTGTTGGACACATTTTCGATAATAACGTACCGAAATCGATAAATACAATAACTATTGAGAAGCTTTCGACGTTAAATCTCGCATACTAATTAAATCCTGGGTCAATAGCAATGCTATAACGAACGACGTATATTTCCTTCTCGTAATTACTAACGACCACTGTTTTCATTTGCATTCGTTCCCAGCCATTCTATTTACAATCTAAAAATAATTAATACCACCGTTACGCTGCGATTATGTCAAGATCATTACGAAATATATTAATATCGCGCGTGATTAATAACCAATGAAAGATACACCGAGGTAAATGGAAAGCGCGAAACGCATCAAAAGCAACTTATTTCCACGATTTGACCGTAATTTATATTTCAACCGATCGAATATTACCTACGGCGCGGTAAATATCCCAAATTCTCCATTCGCATAACGGATCACACGCACACATACCGATCTAGCACGGATCAAACTCTGTAAACAACTGCCCATCGAGGATACAAAAGGAAGGAATCCGGATTTTTCCAAACTCCGAAGCTCCAACCGCTTTTAATCGCACAAGTATCAACAAATGTTATTCAAACAGGCTTTTCTCCACCCTGGTATAATACCCTTTAAAATCTCACGGTTCTCTCCATTACGACGCTTTAATCTTCAACACGGAAATATGGGTCAAAGTACGAAAATTTTTCAAACCAACTCGTGCATTCGCTCTTAGAAACGAATCAAACAATGCGGCCCCCGAAACTCGCGTCTTTACTTTAATTAAACCAATTCATCCAGCTCTCCGACGAAAATAAAAATCTACACACACACATAACGCGCGTTCTTTCTTTCATTATCACGCCAAACCATTGTCCAGGGACATATACGGTGATTTATGCTATATTCGATGGTAGGAGAGAAAAAATTCACACGAACACCAGTGATATCGGAATTATTAAATCTCATTTTAGATATTAAGTTGATGCAAAAAGAAATCCATTATTTTTTAAGCGATTACCGTGTTTTTCTTTTATTGCAAAACTTCTTTGGTGATGAGAAAATGGCACCGAGAGAAGATCGTTAAAATCGATTAATATTATCGCCAATAGGGGCCAAGTCTTCTATGAAAGAGATTTTTATGAAGCTACCTTTAAAATGGCAACAAATTATAGAACGAAACGTTGCATATTTGACCCAAATCGGACAATACGCTTTTTTTTATTCCGAAGCTATGATAGGTTCAAATATCTCACGATTCATAATGGGTATTAACCCTTTGCGGACGAGAAAAGAAATTAACGATCCAAACAACAACATTCGGTGTGTAATGAACGATTAAAATTAACAACTCGAGGAAGAATTAAAAAATATGCACGACATTGATGACAATGTTAGAATTATTTTTCGCTTTCATTCAGAAAAATTAAAATACTTCCATGCATAATACGACAGTCGTCTTTAAAGCGTTAATACGAACACGTTACCTCTTTTCATATTACACGATTAACTACCGGCTGATGAATGGCACATACGAAGATCAGAGGTTGGAATATCAATTGATCTTTTTACCTTGCACGAATTTCTCGCATAGCAATGCTGGTATGTCACTTTCCTACGATTTTATTATCCTGACAGCCGTTGGACAGCTATTAATTGATCGACATTGATATTAATATCTCGCCGAGATACGCGCAGGAGATCACACGTGTCAACGACACTCCGAGTACGTGTATAGAGGCGCTATCCATTTGCCGCGATAGCATTTCTGCCGAATTATCACGCTGTCTACAAGTGTCGAGGGAAATCGATCTACTCGGAGCAACGGCAATTTATCCAACACGGTGAATTCGGTAAACAGAAAAGGAGAAGAGTACGAGGCGAAGGGACTGTTGCGAGCACAGTCGGGCCATTACACGGGAAAAAGATGAGAATATGGCCCTCCTCTATTTCTCGATCAACAACTACCTCGTCGTTTTTCCTACCTCTCTATTTCACGACTTCCAGCTTCCGCCGAATGAGCTTTTTACCTTTCCTTCTCTTTCCTCCTTTCTTTTTCGTTCGAAACAAGCCCGATTAGATTTCCCGGGAAAGCAACATTACACCGAAGCGGAAAATGAGCAGATCGGTTTCGTCTGACTGCGAGATTTGAAAATATTCTTCCCGACAGTATCCGATGTTTTCGGGACACTTGAGTAAGATCATTCCTTATTTTACGGCGATTCGACATTCCGTTCTATTATCTTCTTTGTGTTGTAACTTATTTTTGCAGCCGTTGGTTCGGAAAGTACGAAAGTTGAAACGAATTTTCATTAGCGTTTCAGAGCAGATAGACGAATTTGACTTGGTTTGAAGAGTGTCACGTTTCATTAAATGCCAGTGCATGTATATTTCCTCGAGTTTGAATCGTTGACTTGCGAGTTGATTAGAGGGAAAAATGGAAATTTCTATTTTTCGGCAAAACCAATTTTTAGATAGAAAATTAAACGAGAGTGGAAAGAAATTAAAATAGCAGCGTCTCGCGAGATAAATGAAATATGCAAATCGTATTTTGGACACTATAATGGAGATTTATAAGAAGCCTGTGTTATGTATGAACAATTTGGTCTGGATATAAACTGATAGAGAAATTTATTAAGTTACATCTCAGCCAGTCCATAAATATACACGCGAGCGTAGGCGAAAGGCGTGTCATTTTATGCGCTTTTTATTGTTTCTCGGTTCGTAAATTTCTTTTTCACGTGCCGTAAATCTACTCGCGTTTATTCTGTTTTCCCCGTACTTATGCGACATCTTTATGCGCGATTTTTTCAACCTTTAAAAATCTGTCGAAATATTTCATGGTCGTTTTATTTCTCGACATCGAGTCCGCTAGCAGCCCGTTTAATCAATCGAATCATGATTCTGAGTGGTTAATCAAATTACCAGCAGGGTCTGTAAAAGTGAGCAAAACCGCTAGAAACCTTCACGGAGTTTTCTCATAGGCGAATCAAATTTTCTCTAACTGCTCGTATCGCCATAAAACTTCGGTGAATTGACAATTTAAAATGCGTTAGAACGATAAGAAAACCTGAACGAGGAAAAATTAATTTACATCTACCTTTAATTGACGTGTTAATAGCTGATCCAAATATTCGAGCTTTCTGACAAACTATAATCTTAAAATTTGAAGCAAATATCATGCAAAAAGGAATCTCGTGCGAGGTTGGAAATACTTAATGAAAAAGAAGAAATAAATTGAAGAAAAAAAGAAAAGAATTCCCTAACATAGATAATAACTAATTAATTAATAATTGCTATAAAATTTACTTATACTAGTATATACAAATATCTATAATATAAATAAAAAGTTAAAAATATCTCTCTCCAACACCCTGTAAGAAAGAATTTCTTCGCTTCGCAAAATCCGCGTTATACTTGAAGTATCGCGAAAAAAGGTGCTTTAAAAAAGAAATGATCCACGTATTTCGGCGGAATTCTTGGGAAAAAAATTCCTTACCATAAAATGGCCCTGTTTTTATCGGCGAACCTTTGCGGTATAAATTCTTCTGGTTCAGAGGAGATCAAGATGCTAAGTATTTGCCCTGCCACCCTGTATATTTACGGTATCCAGGCTTTCGCGCGATTAGATTTATCGCAGTTGTTAAAGTGATATCGCGGGCCATATTGTCATCAAGCTGTCAGTATTCATTCGTCACGTCTTCCGCGTTACGAGCCTCATCTCCAAAATTCGTTGTTTCCATTTTTTCGTTACACGTTACCGCGTGTCACCGCGATTCCTACGGAGAAAAATCCGCTCGTGTAAAAATTCGTGAAACGCGTGTTGCTGGATTAATTTAGAAATTAGTTTCGCACTGCTTGCAGCTTAATGAAATTCCAATTTGTCCGCCTTTAATTCCCTTAAAGCGTGTTAACACGTTCTACGAGGCAACCGTTTTCGTGTATTAACCTTATTTCCAAGTTATTTCAACGAATTTCCGATTAAATTTGCTTTGACGATACACCGACTGCAATACTACTATTGTTTTTATTCACACGAAATTCAAGCGATACACTTTTATTCGAAAACGGTATTTTTAGAAAAATAACACAGCTAGGTAATTGTCTGTTTATTTTAATTTCGTAACGGTGTAAGGGTATATTTCTCGTGAATGTTTATTCACGAGGAGGATGATAAATCTATGAGGAATATTCGCCGAATTTAATAAGGTAATCGAGAGAATGTTTGAAAGCTGCTTGGGAACTGGTTATTCGGTGGTTGGATGCTACTGTCGAGTAAGCTCTAAAGGTGATAAACGCGGTGACTAATCGTAGACTATTTAACGATTAAAATCATAACACGGATAATCCTCCTTCGACATCGCTAATTCGAATCGTGGTATATCGAACTGTGCTTTGAGCGAGAGAGAGAAAGAGAGAGAGCTGGTTGTGTCTCTCGATTAGATTAGTAAGAATTTCCAACGTCGTCGAAGGAATTTTATTAAAATATTATTATTAAATATATATAACGATGTTGTTAAAAAATATTCGTGTTTTCTGAGAATAGTCGAAATCCCGATTCGCATATTCATTATATATCAAATGTTTATCATAAAAATAAGGAGAGAGAACGAACACCATCGTGACTCATTATACAACTTAACCAGGATTTCACATTCCAGTGATACTAATTAGGTTACAATTAACAACCTGTATTCGCATTATGCATCGACTACGGCTTATGAATTTTAACATGCATCTACATAACGCACACGGTGATTTATTATGATATAACAATCGGCAGATACACGCATAGTTGTTAAACACGATGGTCGTTAAAAGCTTTAGATAACCGATTAATTCATATAGCAATGAATTGCTATGTATAACAACTATCTATCTATCTAAACCTCGTAAAGATTTCACGCGAAAATTACGATCGCAGAGAAGTTTATTTGTACTATTCTCCTTGTTTTATAAAAAAGATTTTTGACATTGGAAAATAAAAATAAATACCGATGCTTGAACTGATCCTACAAAATGATTAAGCTGGTAACTTGACTAAAAAGGATTTATTCCCGGGAAAAGCGTAGGCAAAACTCTCACTGTCAGTTCTAAACGACCAACTCAACTACCCCATTCAACGTCCACCCCACGTATTCTGTTTTTCCTTTCTTGGCCTGTTCACAAACCCCGAGGAACAGGGAACCCCTATTAACTATGCAGAGGGTGATGCTTGAATTCCGGTAATACGAAAACAAACGTTAAAAAGCTGTGTGACAAGAGTGCGCGATTACGGTCGTTTTGATGCCATTTTTCGCCCAGTTTTCCTTCGATTCGAGTATAATTTTTACGCAAATTTTTCGCACACGTACATCTATCACTCGTTTACTCCAAACGGTTACTCAAAAATTCCAAATTCTTATTTCCGAGCAGTTATCAAATTTATTACTAGTTGCGAAATTTTTGTAAAAATTCTGAACGAATCGAAGATCGAAATCGAGATTAGATATAGAGCTTAAAGCTTCTAACTGCGAGTTGGAATACAAATGGCGCCTGTGGACAGCAAGAAAAGCAGCTGAGCCGAGATGTCAACACGGTATTATCGGTATTGATTGGATATTCATTACGGTATTATAGCGTCGGTCGGATGGCATAAAATTTGATGCGTCGCGTAAATACAGTGGTAATTAAAGCGCGAACGATTTCTTCGTGGCGATAATTACGTCGTTAACTTGCGTGGAATATGGCGCTGGCCAGAACAACGAAATAAATCTTCCTTATTCGACAATTAAAGCGAGAATCGGTAGTCGTTTGATACGTCGTTGTTAATTAACCGGGATAGTCGTATCGTAACGAGAGGATTTCGCGATAAGCTTTTTCGATAAATCGATCATTCGATTACTATTCGCGAATCCATATGGAGTGTATACAGTTTGACACGCGTGTATTAGGTTGTTCGGAAAGTAATTTCTTTTTTTTCCCAACAGAGGATCTAATTATATTTTTTCACAGCCAACTTTACGCTTAAACCGCATGAAAATAACAATAAAAGTTTTAATAAAAAATAAGTCATTGTTTTAATAAAGTTATCGCATTCCACCAAGAAGTCGCAATATTATTCAAGTCAATTCGCTTCTCAAAGAAAAAACGATCGTACGATGCTCATTGTGCAAAAATTCGTTCTTCGAAAGGATACAAAGGATACTAAGAGGTTTTATGCAAACGCGAACTGACGATAACTGCATATTTTTATATTATCACAATCGCCTCTTCGTTAGGGATCAGCTTTAAATGATATCACGTCCACGCTCTTACTTTAAAGACTGCAAAAGCTCTCGCAGAGAGGATGAAAGATACGTATAAAAAAAGAATTCACGAAGGAAAGAGGTTATTTCCTTTTCTTCGGTACAATTTGAGTATTAATCTAGCATGTTGATTGCCCAACAGTCACGTGCATTAGGGTTGCACTTTATACCTCGTAACAGCGACTGTATCAGCCAGAAACAGCAGAGGCAGCTTCTTTATTGGTGACCTCTCGAATATCAGAATTAAACATGAAGTTTCACCAGGAGTGGCTAAGTGGCCAATAAAAATCTCGTTTACCCCGTTCTGTATACCTCGAAATTTATATATCTAGTTGCACGCCGCTACGCGAAAATAACTTTATATCCTCTTACTTTCGCCTGCTTGTTTTTCCGACGAATAAACTCGTCCACTCCGCTGCTGGCAATTTATTCGACAGGGTCGCCGGGCTTGTTCGATCGAAAAATTAAGAAATCAAACGGGGATGTAGGACACGGAGAACGGTTTCGAGTGGTTCAAATCGTCTTCCCCGAGATCGATCAGAGAGAAAGTTCTAGCCGGGTAATTTATAATCGGTTTTTAGGCAGAAAGATAAAATTAAAAGTCTTTGTTACCCGATGACATTTATGGTTGTGCTACTTGAAAATCTTCCGACCTATGACCGCAGAATTTTAAGCGAAATTTCTGCAGTTACGAAGATTCCTCGATAATCCGCTCGGAAACGACGGAGTGGCGAATTTTTATGCAAAAAGCATTTAGCCGCGTGGTCGATTGTTTCCGTAAATTTTTATTTCAATTCGGAATAGCAAATTGTACCGAATAACGTTTCTCTGGTAATTCCTTTCTTTGAAACGAGAAAGGTTCTGTAAAATGACACGTTAATAATTCAAATCAGCAACTACTTGAAAAATTAGACAAAAAATTATTAGCTCGCGTCAGTGTTGCGAATTTGTACGCGAAATTTTTCGTAATTATAGTAATAAAACTTTCCTTGGGGAAAATTACATTTTTAATACGCGGAAATTACGAATATAGAAAATGTAATTACCAACAAATATCGCGTTCGTTTATTTTTTAACGTGACAGCTACTCTTTGAGAGGCACTCGCGATATTTATTCGTGAAAATAAATATGTAGAAAAAAAACGTCAGGTTCTTTATAATTGACATTTATAATTGCATTTGCGATAAATTTCATTTCCATTCCCAATAAAGAAGTTTAGAAATTTCCGTGCGACACTGTTTGATAAAACAGAAATACCAATCAAAATTTTAAGCTTTTATCACATACCCCTTCGTTATGATATAAATAATTCATTCGCGAAATAATTGCACGATGAATATTTATATGTTGGTAATTATTAAACTGGACTAAGTAAAATATTCGAAAGAAATGATTTTGTCGCCTATTTTCTCTCGCATTAATTCACGCTGTAGTGAAACAGAACTAATAATTAATTCTTTCAATTCGTCTAATAATATATTTAAAGCACGAAGCTTTTAATCTTTCGAAACGAAGGATATACGATCAGGCTATTTTCTTGAAATTAGTAAAATTCCGAAAATTTCGCTTGCCCAGTTCGATTCTTTTTAAAAAGCAATTTGAAACGACATCGCCGGATATTCCTGAACCTAATTCTACCAATGGAAGGTCTTATTACTAGAAAGAGAAATTATTAATAGAAAGGAGAATCGATGAACTTCTATTATTCGAATTTGCTGATTAATTGAATTAGCTTGTAACTCTGTGCATTCGAATAAATGTTTTATTCTATTAATCCTGCCAACCATGTCAATCATCTGGCAACTTTATTATAATACCGAGCTATTAAACATGCATTCGTTAGAGTAGTCGCATTTGCGAAAATGGAAATATACACATTTCTCGAAAAGATTTGAAATTTTAACGAATGATACATACGAGACTCGAACTTCCAGAGTGCATCTGAAGTATTATTACACGAAACTCGAGAGTATACGAATGCAATTACAAAAAAAAAAAATCTAAGAGCATTAAACAAGAAGATATACGAAATTCATTCATGATGATCAACGAAAGTATTTAACCCTTCGATTAAATACGCAGAAATGTTACACGCAAATTACACCTAGCATATATCATTTTAAAAAATTACACAAAATTACCAAGCAGCGATTCTACGCACGAAAACAAATCGAAAAGATGAGAAGAAACACCGTTTTATCCCTTGAGATTTTGTTTTGAAAAAAAAATGATGCTTTAAAATCTGTCAGATACTTTGCCAACTGTGAGCTCCGATTTATACGGACCGATGAAACGAAACGTAGAAAATAGAAGAAAGCATGGAAAATAAAATAACGAGCCAGCCACAGCTTCCGAACGAATAACCCAACGTCCGTAATACTAATCGAAATGACTCTTGCTGATCGCGTTGGAGAAAAGTCTGGAAAGTTAGAATGAAATGCAGGGCAAGCATCGATCTCGTTAAACCCTGAAACTGGGAAGAATATCGCGACTGTTTGGAGGGAAATAAGAGGGGAACCTGGCGTCTGGCCGCTGTAAATGCCACCCTTTAGCGTGGAGTGGAGGAAAACATTACAGGTGGGTCAACGAGAAATTACATCGCACCCCCGTGAGCACAAGGGGCGCGATATTCGGTCGACGCTGGAGAAAACGAAATCCGGCGTCGCTGACAAGCCCTCCCGCGGTGAAAACGCCCCGGTAAATAATGGCACCGACTTTCTTTCCGCTTTTCCACGCTGTCCGGGACTTTATCGCGATCCCTTCGTCGGCTTTTGTGTTCCCGCGATGGATGTTACACGACTCTGTGACCATGGAACCGGGAATTCCCTCGAAACCGAACTTTCACCCTCGAAACAACGCCTCCACGGACTTTCTCCCTTTCTAACGACTTTTTCATTGGCTATCCCCCTTCTTCCTTTACTTTTTCCTCTTTCCTTTACGCGTGCCCATGGTAAATTTGTACTATCGCATTCTGGGATCGTATCGCAACCCTCGTGGTATGAATTAATCGGACGAGCATGGGAAAATAATATAATAATTTAAATACGACGAAGGAGCCAGCTTTATTCGATATGTCGGATAAAATTCGAAGGAAATAATCATTTTCTATGCCATAGTAGGGTTCGAATAATATCGATGCGCCATTGACGAAGATTATTAGATATTTTTGCCAAATCGGCTAATATTGTATAGTCTTTCATAACGAGTTCTTGTTCCGTATCAATTAAACCTTGTTCTTGTTCCGTGTGTGGAAGATTAATAAAGCGTATTTAATTCTGTTTTAACATTTTTCTTTATTACTTCTCAATTTTCTTCTATGCATAAAACGTTCGTAAACAGGGATTCCACTTTTATTCGGATTTGTAAAATTTGATGTCCTTTTTAATCGCGCGCAATTCTCTGTTCTATTAGTTTCAGATCTTCTAATTACTGCCTCGCGATAATTGCAGAGATTAGTCGATGCTCGTACGCGAATACATATTCCACGTAAGTAATTCGCAAATGTCCGAAACACCGAGTAAAATTAAAATATCAATGTTATTCTTGAAAGCTCGTTGAATTTCGATGCGATAAGTAGTATAGGTACGCCAATGATCTAACCTCCTGGATTAATTTTCCTAAATCGAATAGTATTTCCCGTTTCCATACAACTCGAACCCGACGTTGAAATTTAACGCACAAATATCAGGTGGGCGTGTGCCGAGTGTAAAAATACGTTTTAAAAGTGATCGGCAAAGAGCATAATACCCGGCGACCTAATTCTTCGAGATACAGAAAAGATCTTTCAACGGGAGGGGCAACTTTTATGATGAAACTTTCTAATCAGCCTGGGAATAACTTGCATCTTCGTTTCGTTTCCGCGAAATCAGATTGTCGATATATTCTGTCTGTATATTTCAGGCATTGACAATGATCGAGTTCATTGAAAGGGCTGGCTGAATGAACGGCAGAAAACCCTGCGGAAGATGAAGAATAACGAAATCACCGTTTCGACGTTGAAGCGCGTCTTCCAAGTATAACAGACGAGTTTTCAATGGCATTAGCCACTTCGTAACTCTGATTCTAATATCGATGTAACAGTTAATTCGCGTTGGTAATTTTGAAAATTACCTTTACCGATAGTATGTAATTTTTCGAGTAATCGAATCTGTCAATTTTTCAATTTCTCGGTATATCTGCTGGTGTTTCAAATTTAAAGCGCGAACTCGTAATTTTTATCGGATTTCTGGATTCTAATTATTTCAAAATTGTTTGGAAAAATAAAATAGAAATCGGGTAGACTCTGTTTGATTTTTTGTTTCGAAAATCTTACGGATCAAACGCGATACCTCGTTTTAATTTTTTTTCGAGTTCCTATTCTTCAGGTCCCACTCTTTTCGATTTAATAAAGATGCAAAATTTGAAAATACGCCAGGTTTTGCATAACCCGATATTTTTCTGTATACACAGCGGTACCAAATGAAATTCCTCCAGTGAACAAGAATTCTTGGCTAAACAGAATTTTTATGAAATCGTTATCTTGATCAGATACCTCGATGTGATACACGCGAAAGTTCTCTTTACGAAATCAAGAGAGAGCCATGAGAAAGAAACGCAATTTTCTTCGAAGAAAACATTCTTCGCGGAATTTCTCTAAGAAAATATGTCGCGAATGAGGTTTTCATGCAGAAAACGAGTCGCAACGCGTAATATTTCATTTCAGCCGACACTTTTATGTATCACAGAGAACCGATCTTTCTTTCAATTCCCTTTTCCAAAGTCTTTATTAAAAATTCAAGTCAACCATCGGAAAGACATGTATGCTAAATCTCCGTTCGAGAAAATGAAACGTTAAAAAATACGAGTATCTGATAACAATTAACTCTTTCGTGCTTTCCTGCTCGTATAGATTAAGAATCCGATTAATCATCAGATCAATCGAGATTCCACTGCTTCATTTGAAATCCCGAATATTGGAAAATCCTAGGTTTTGCTAGTAAATACCAGATTTGAAGCTCGAAACTGAAGTATTTACGAGTTGTTCTTAGCCTTTCACTTCCTCGCTATGATAAATACTAGAATTTACGAATCATTTATCAATCCTCGTGCTTTCACAGTAAGACATCTTTATCAAAGTAATCTAGGAATCCAGAAAAATCGTAAAATTCTTCGAAAAGCTAGAATATCTCTGCGACTACATACCCGAAATTTTTTAAACAGCGAAAGTTAAGTGTATCGAATTTTCACGCATGCAAAGAAGATCGGTATGAACCATCGTTAACGTAATTATCTCGTTATCTGTCCTCGGGAAAATACTATGGCGTCTGATTCACCTGGCAAAAGGATCGTTTATATCGAGTCTCATTTATCGTTCCACCAGCCCCTCTTTTCAACGCGACGAAAGAGCCCTCTGCCCCCCTCGTCCTTCTTCTCGCGTTTACCCACCAAACGTTTCCGGCGCGCGTGTGCATAATAAAAGTACGATTCGTTGAATAAGTAACGTTGCATTGCACGTGAAACCAATTTACGAGCATCAAGTGCAAGTTTATACGAGGTCGTACGGAAAGATCGTTAAATGAATTCCTTGAAAGACGGTGGGCCAAACTGAGAAATAATTTCTTCTGGTGCCGCGTCTTCCCCGTTTCGTGCTAAACCCAGAAACCGAGAAGTCGACCGGGGACTACGATGACGAGCGTCATTCGAAATTTTTCCCCATTCCGGTCTCGAGAAAATATTTAGTTTGCCTGCTCGATGCGATTCCTTTCAATCGGACCTTTCGTTCCAGTAGCGAAGATTTGTTATTCGCAGGACGAGTCGTTTAACTACTTATTTCTTTATTAATTACGAGGTTTAATCTCGAGGTTCGAAGAATAACCGAATATTAACGCACCTTGAAGGTTCGATAAAGATGGAAGATTTAGCGTTAACCAAAGATCTAACAAAGAGGAATACTTCGGTGATCTCCTCTGAAAAAGCTTGAAAACACGAATTAAATCAAATTAAATTCGGAGAAGAAAAAATAATTAATCTCAAGAAATATACTAGGAACGTGTAGGCCGGTCTTAATAAACCATCGAGAGGAAAATAAAAATAATATAAATTATGGCAAGTCGAAAGAGATTCGTTATCCGTTTAATAAAATAATTTAATCGAATATTCAAATCGTATCTCCTTCGTATCGTCTCTCTCCTTTTTTTCTACGAGCGACCATGTTTAATAGGAAAAGAGGGGGCGAATTTATTTCACCGGCATGAGTTACGATCACTCGAATGGAGAAAACTAATTTTCACAGGGAGGACTTGTTTCTCTCGAGTAGCCGCATTCTTTTTTCCTATAACGAAGCGTCTTTACCCGCAGCAGGATTAATCTCTGCCATTTAAAAGGGAGCTAATGCGCGCGTTTTTCGGTGACCACGCATTTGCCCGAGCAAAACGCTATTTTTCACCCTCTTCTAATTTCCTCCGGTCTCGTGCCTCTCTTTCCGTTTGAAAGAAAGAAAGGAACGTTATTCTCGCGTGTATATTTCGCGATTTTTAGCAAGCCAATCGCGTCCAATTGGTCTGATTACACGCGACATACAATTCGGAGAAAATCCAGTTGAATACGCGGAGACAAATAATTGAAACCGCTCGGAGATAATATTTTTGTCTCTATATTCATCGAGTCTCGCGTTATCGAGAATAATTTAACGGGAACACCTGATTGTCGTCGGTGTAAAGCAGCGACGCGAATTTCCAAGGAATAAATACTAATTTCCAACGGCATTCGAACGTGTAAACGTGTACGTTTTAGAGTAATCCTTCTCGTTTTTTGGGGAATAATCGATTGCTCGCTCTTGTTAGGAAGAAATATTGGGAAACGTTGTATCGAGGTTCGCGAGAAATAAATCGGTTGGTAATAAATATTGATGGATGAAATTAGAACACCTTCTCGAGCTTAAGTTTCGCCTAATTAGACAGGAGAACTTGATACCTGAAATTTGTATATAAATCGACGAGAAGGAAAAGAGATTTAAAGCTCCGCTTTTTAATGATACGATAGTCGCAAAGATATATAAATATTTCAAATGAATTACAACACGTTTATTCGTTTATGTCAAAAGACAAACTTTTGAATTCTCTATTCTCTATTCTAAATGCTAAATTGAATTTTAAATTACATTCTCGTTGTCAAATAATTACGATTTAAATTTTAATTCAGTTACAATAATTAACTTTTAATTACGTAACGTAATCTTCTACTTCTTGATTAACTTTAAACTGCATTTAACACTAGAACTACCGACCTATAATGAGTATCTAAATGTATTTTTCACGAATGAAGATAATTGTAGTGGAACGAGGAAAATAAATTTTGTGAAAATTTTGTCAAAAGCAGTTTGTATGTTCTCGGAAATTGTAAAAATAAAATATCTGAAAACAGTCATTTTCACCCCATTGGTAGTTCTAGTGTTAAGGAAATCGGTGAATTATTAAAATACCGAATATATACCGAATAATATACATTTCTCGATTTCTCTAATTCTCGTCTAATTTTTTCTGTACCTAGAATTTAAGGAAGGAGGCAATGAATAACTGGAAATAGTCTGGGATATTTTAGCCAAACACCGAGCTTTTAAAATGTTTAATATGTTCACTTTTTACTAGTCGTATAGCTAATAATCTGAACTTCCAAAACGTTTCCGAGATTTCACGGATTAACACACGTTCCGAACTTCGTTGTACTCGGTGCTACGAAGATGCACTCCCTGAGCTTTCGAACTACCCTCAATGAAAGTGGTGGCTAACTTTATTCGAGAAAATGGAGAACGAAAATCTTTGTCACCGCGGATGAGTAAAGGTACCTAATTTTTACGACGTCTCGCGGAATCACGCGATAATTAATCTTCCTGAAATTACGATATCTAACCATTTTAAGAATAACTTTATTGCACGGAATCCGATTTTTCTCGCGGAATACCGACTCTCGTTCATTTTGCCCTTTTTAAAACGTAAAGCCTCGTACCGTCGTATTTATACTTTCTGTTCGAACTTTGTCTATGAATTTTTCAACCGACAAAAGTAGTACAAAATTTTTCATAAATCGTATCGTCCGTACCGTTATGCTCTTTTTCACGCGAATGCAAAAATAATTATTCTGCAACCTCGATAGACGAAATGCATATCGAACTAGACAATTCTCAAGATTTCTACAAGAACAGTATAATACGAACACTTAACAAAACACGCTAACAACCAGTTACATTTACCTTTATCGTCCAATTATTTCATTTCGTGTCAGTAAATAATTACTATCGGCACACGTCACGTTTTCACCCATCTCCGACGATCTTTTCTCTCAATAACGAACCACAGACATCAAACCCGCGATTAAAAAATAAGTACCCTCGCTGCACGAGGAAAGACAAAGCAAATGAATTCGCAATTTCGAAGTAAAAACCACCCAACAACGCGTATCACTCTAATGACATACACATCACCAATGTCCACCTAAAATAACGATCAATCCTGTTTCAAGAATCACTATTGAGTCATTCGGTTAATCTTAAAACGAAAATCACGACATCTAATGATCGTGCTAACTGCTAATTAACACTAGATTTACGGGGGTTTTTTGTATACCTATTTCTACGGACACCCGTCAAATTTAGGGTAAAGAAAACCACATATTTTCTTTAAAAAACGAACGATGGGTTTAATTTGAAAACAATCGCAATATCAACAGACTTAATATAAGTTAATTATATCTGTTAATATGGTATAATTGAAGCAACCCATCCGTCAAATTCACGGGTCCCGTAAATCTAGTGTTAATAAAATAATCTAACCTTCTCGTCGATTATCTTAACCATTGCTCGTGTAAATGTCTAAATTACAAACGAGCTACATCTAGACATAAAGAAATAAAATAAAAAAAAGAAAAATAAGGAAAAGAAGAAGATTTTCGCACTCACCTATTATGCTGTGGCAAGAAACACTGGAATCCCCATGGCGAACTGGTTTGGAAAATTCTTGATTCGTCACATGGTCACGAGAAGAGGGTGCTGGACGATCGGGAACAGGTCGGGATCCCTCGGATCGATGGCATCGCGTGATCGCGAGGAATCGCGGCTCGATATCAGCGAGTCAGCACGACGATAGGCTGACGGATAGAAAGGAAGAAAACATGGTCGATCGGTGGGAAACGCGAAGTTTGCAAAGAGACGAAAAGCACGTGGCGAAGCCACGACGCGTACTGGCTGCCTCGTACAGGACAGCTGACGAAGGGTGGTAGCTCCGCACTCGCCACCCTCTTCCACCCTCCGCTTTCCCTCTTCCACCCTCTCCCTCTTGCTTCTTCCCGCTCCTCGCCCCCACCGCTTTTCCAAAATTCATCGCACCCATCATTTATTCTCCACCGTTCCTTTTCTCCCATTTTTTATCCTTCTCTTCTTCGCACTCCTTTTCCTTGCCGATCAGGTGGAAAATCTGGAATTTTAAACGAGATTTTTTGTCAGTCATTGTGTCGAGAATACCGCTACACGAATGGTTAAGATTAATACTTTGAAATTGAGAGGAATACACGTGTTATTTTCATTTACCTTTCTCCAGGAAATACAGAAAATAATCGCGCCGATTGAATAGATTATAAATTAGAAATGTTTGATTGTGGCAACGTTAAGAACTCGGTTCTTTATTATTTTGCCAAAAATAGATCTACCTGAGCATAAAATGGATCCTTTTACCTTTTTAATAAAGAAATTTGCAAATTTGCGGAAATGTTTTTAGAGTCCCTAATTAAAGTATTCTTGGAACCCATTGTTTGAAATAAAACAATTGTTATTTAGGTACTTTTATAGTTGCTGCGATCTCGTGAATAAGAAACGAGGCGTGTAATGTTTATTTGGCAAATTTCAGCCCATTCGGCGAATAGCTAATAAATCGGTGCATAAGGAAATGGTTTATCGAAGTTGGAAGTTGAACATTGGCTGAAATTTAAGGGACGGCAGTCTTGGAGCAAGTTTGAAATTAGCGCGTGAATAATCGACTGAAATTATCCCCGATATTCGATCGTTAGAGACCACATTGAAGAGGGAATTTTCTACGATTCGCGCGTGACGAATGCTAAGAAAGTGTCGTGGCAAAATTGGCGGAACTTCGTTATTTGACGCGGCGAATTATCAGGATCATCGCCTAACTTTTTTACGAGTTCCAACTTGGATAATGCATCGTGAAAGCTATTAAAAGTGCGAATCTTCCATTCAAAGAAGTTTGCACAAACGATAGGGCAACTCGATATTTATTGGCAGAATTCGAGATAGAATTTTGTATCGGGAAATAGGTTAAACGAGAAGGCCAATTTTAGTTACGTTTCTGCAATAATAAAAATGGCTAATCGCGGAGTTATTAGAAACTCGCGAAATTCGAGCGTGAAAATTGCTTCGATTAAAAAGAAACTAACTTGAAAATATACGATGTTAAGTCTCGATATTAATAACCTACTGTTTTTAAATTAAACTCATCTTTCTTTTCTTAAGAAAATAAGTGGTTTCCTTTACCCATAAATCTGACGGGTGTCCGTTGAAATAGGTATACGAAAAACGCCCATAAACCTAGTGTTAAGTAGAAAAAAAGACGAGTATACTCGTGGTTGGCAGCGATTGGATTAATTAAAATACGCGTAGCATGCCAAAGGAACTAGCTTGGAATTTTATTTTGAAAAGCAACGCGTGACGTAAACTAATTCGATACAAACAGAAGATTTTCTTTCGAAAATCTCTATAATGCAACTACACCTGTAATCCAAATAAATAGTAATGGATAGTCAGCACTTGCTACCAATTTTCCGACACTGATCTTTGCCGAGAAAATATAGTAATGGAGCTGGTTGGAAATACAGAAGTGAATTGGATAGAGATAGGAAAGTAAGGGAAAGAAGAAAATGCCGGTGCATGGAGGCGTCATGGCATTTGCACGCGAAGTAATCGAAGTCAACAGAGCTCGGAATTCATTGCAGCAGGAAGAGATTTGCTGGTGAGAGATCCATTGTTGACAGTGCATTAGCAGTCTCCTGCGGTTCTACGGTACTCCATTCAGCCGCGGAGTTTTCTCGATACCCACTCGACAATGGGATTATCGATACCAGACCGTGAACGGAAGTTATTAGAATCCGACAAACCCCCTCGGAAGCGAGATCGCGGAATATAGAAAAACATTTCCAAGATCGAGTTGTAACCGGCTCGCGCATTAAGCGAACTTTCCAATCGATTCCTCGACAATCTTTCACCTGGACCACGTTTTCCCAGGATCAAGCACGTTCCCATATGTAATGTATACGGTGTTACAGTGTGAAATGAAATATGTGTCCATAATTACGAAGTGGTCTAAGAAAGAATTAAAAAGATATGAATTAAAGTTACTTCGTGCCGTATTATTTTAAACTAAATTAATAAGAAAGTAAATAAATACACGACTTAGATCACTTTCATAATTATGGGCACATATATCACCTTTGTGCCATTTTTTTATTCGCTAAACTAACTTTTCTTTTGGTACCGTATAAACGCACGCTTTTGTACGTTCAAAAAAGCACGAATACAAAAATTCGTATGATCCTTTTATGCTTGGAGAGAATAAAAAAAATGTAATATCAACCCTTTGTGTTACGATGGGTAGATTTAGAAATATTCTTTCTTGGAACGAGAAATAGAAAGGAATGTTACCAATGTAGAATAAGGTTTATAGATTTCATAATTCATATTCCACGATACATCCTTTATTCATGCTAAAACCTTTGATCCTAATGTACACCTATAGGAAAAATGGCCTCGTCCATTTAATTCGTGATTTTTGAATATTTAAGAAAAATCGAGTAAAAAAGGATCGTACTTTATTAATTGCTTTTCGTTATTAGCGAAATATGAATTACAATTTCTTTCCTTTTTTTTGTAGAGGTATTGCGGTCAAACGTAAAAATAATCTGAAATTGAAGCCAAAAAATCGATTGGTGCGCTGTATATTGCAAACGAAGCTGCTCAGTTTTCAAAACTGTCTGCTATATTATCTCTACGCGTTTATCTACGCGTTGATCTATTATCTGACCGGGCAGGAAAATTTTTATTCGACTTTTCGTGTATGATAGCTTTGTAAAATATTATTCTGCATTTAGGAATCGTGCAATACGTTGGAAAAAATATTCTACGTACGGCCGTATTCTAAAAATTTCGAGTTCTCGTTTTTTACCGACACAGTGAATGATGAACGAGACACGCTATCGGAGAGAAGAATACCAGAATCGACCTTTTCCCCAAACTTCTATAACTCTTTTTCCCATTGCTCTCGAATCGCTTTATGAGATTCGCATACATCATCATCAGAATTTTTTTACAACCAGAAATTTCGCTTTACCTATCTTCCCGTTAATCTAGAGCCAAGCCCGATGCAAATTATCCTCCGATTAAACACGCTGTGTACAATACAAATAATTTCTCCTGTTACTTCTTCCAAGCTCTAATAAATACCAGAAACTTCTCGTCCCGTAACTTTGGATTTACTTCTCGATTTACCCTAATCGCAGCATCAAACCCACAGACAACTCCGAATCTCGCAAGTGACGAAATTCATTGATTCAACGAGAACGATTTTCATCTGAAATCTAATTTAAATAAACGCGAACTACGAAGTAGAAAGATAAATACAAAGGCATGTACTCGAAACTGACTCTGAGAATAAGTAATACAAAAATATTAATAGCGTAGAATTATTGTTAGAGTTAAAATAAACTTCGTGTACCTTTATCCTTTACCGAGCATCTTTATTATGAGTACGATACGACACTTCTATCTTTTACGATAGAATAGATTACACCGACTGACTCTGACGCATCAGAGTCTCGCAAAACAAATTTGTGTTTACATTTATGAAAAGATAGCGTCGTTGGCTTCGAATTAATTATGATATTTCCTACAATTATTACACAAGCAATGTAAACGATGAAACCTATCGATTGAACGAAAGTACGAATTTTACGTAAACACGAAATACGAGATTGAGTAAATTTAAGATGAGCTGTATTTAGAAATATGGTAAAATATTAACGAAGGTGAATGGAAATGCGATGAGAGGATAGCGAATTAAATAGGCAGGTATATCAAGGCGGTAAAAATGTCTGTAGGTAAAAGGGCGTTAAAAGCTAATTGTCGGGGTCGAGAGGAACTTCATCCCGGATGGTTCATTGATGTCGTGGTTATCGTCTACTAAAATCGCTGATATCCTTTTTTCCCCTCTTGTACCGTTTCTCAGACGCTGTCTCGCCACCTCCACTTTTGCGCTCTTTTAATTAAATTGTTAAATATGACCGTCGAGGTGCCATTGTATCGGCCTCGCTTTATAACGCAGGCCACGACCAACTTTCGTTTCAGAGCATCGACATAATTCAGCGATTGATAAACGAGTTTCACGGGGACGTTAATCTCTTTTTTGTCTGATATTATATCTTGATATAATCGTAGCCCCTTACCTTAGGATTTGAATTAGGATTTCAGGTGGATAATCGAAGACACAGAGTCGGAGGTCGAGCCATATCGTCCGAACGTGGCGAAGAATAACACGCAACTGAGGAGGCTCGGCTCGTCTCCACAGGAAGCCACCGACGAAAACAAGGCAGACCAGAGTTTTGTTTACATTCAGTCTTATCTACGAGCTACGTCTTTCGTCGCGACACTCGTGTTTCGCCTGTTTTTGTTACGAGTTTCGCACGGTACCGTAGATGGAAGGGTTAACCCTTTCCACTCCCAATTATATTTCACCTTCGAACGCTTTTAAGCGTTTTATTTGAAATTTATTTCAACTAAAAAATAGGGAATTTTAAAGAAAGAAAATAAAGAATAATTTCGATTAAATGTCAATTTTATTCACTTGACATATAAGAGTGCAAAGGGTTAAGGGACAACGTACTTTACTCAAAATTACTTAAAATAAATTATAATTGTAATTTATAATTTATATAAATTATAATCTAAAATGATAAAAATAATGAATTTCTTATTATCCAACTTAATATACAATAAAACTCTTTTAAATTAGAATAAAGCAAATTTATGCGTACTGCGATTAAATAATATATTAATTATCCAACAATTCTTTCTTCGATTAATTTCTACCGATCCCTCGCTTTCATGGTAAACCTTAAAATTCAAGAAAAGGACATTGAAATTTAATTTCAAATAAAGTAGGAAATTAAAAATTGAAAAGTCGTTTTCAGAAAAATTGCCAATGATTCACCTTGGAAAAATTTCGTACACCAACGAAGAAGCATCGAAACAATTATAAGCGACTCGTTACCAGCTCATTAACGCTTCCGTTTATCTACTAACTATCTGGTATACTTTACGCGAATCTCGTGCGCTCTGCAAACACGCTAATTCCGCCATTATTTCTCGCGGAAAATACAAACGCGATTACGGTAAATCTCGCTCGCAACGACACCGCGGCAAGGGCAATAAAATTATTTATTTGCAACGGAGCAGCTCGGGGGAAATATAAAGGAAGACCCGCATCGATTTAAAAGCCTCGTTATCGTCTTATTAATGGAGAAGTTACGGGAGCATATTTCTCGAATCGAGCTTCCCACCGATTACTACTATTTACCTAGCCTTTTTTCCCTTCCGAGTACCAACGAGATCTCGAGGAATCGGTAATTTAATCCGGAAATCGATCTCGCGTGCATCCTTCCACCCTCTCCTACCCTCCACCCTCTAACCACCCTCTAACCACCCTGAAACCAACCTGCGCCGGTTGCGGTTCGCGATCCTTCCCGAAGAAATACAGGCAACTATCTCTCTTTTTTCCCCGTCGTATTTTCCTCGTTACGACGACAACTTAATGGCAGATTTCACCGCTAAATCGCGAAACGCAATTTTCGAACCTCGTCGCGTCCGTTTCAACGAATTTCTTCGTCGAGTCGGCTGATTCCCGAAGAATCTTCGAACCTTGCAGCCGCGACGAAACGCGTAAAGATGAAATACGCGATTCGAATCGTCGATAATACATAATGATGTTTCCCTTATTCGTAGACGCGTTCCGCGATATAGAGGAATGAAAATTTATTTATACGATATCCGGTCTGATTGGAAAATGTCGCCTTGTTTCGTTTATTCGAGCCGTCTGCGCTGTGAATATCGGTATGTCCAAGTCAACGTTCCCGTAACGGCTGCAAAAATTCTATGAAATTCTAATAACACCGACGCGTTCGATATGTTTTATATTTTTTCACGTTCGATATCGCGATATTTTTTCCTACTTTTTTTTTGGTCGAAATGCCAGATTTATAGGCAAGTTTTTGCGAACGTGAAATCAAGCTACGTCGATACACCGTTGAAATCTGGTGTTTTAATGGATACACGGTCCAACATACTTTAACTTTTTCTCTAATCCACCAGGCGATTCTCTAGAGTTCACTTTCCCAAAAACGTACGATTTTTGGGTAAAATGAAGTATTACGTAAAAAGAAAGTTAAAGCGATCATCGTTTTACAAGTAAAATTGATAAAACTGATTATGCTCAAATTATACGATTAAAAACCGAGGATGACGGAGCAATTTCATTCGTTTTCAGCAAAGTAAACTCTAGAAGAATTACCCAATGGATATTACAAATTAAAATTCGCTGTGTCGATTGATGTAAGTCACGTGAGAATTATGGATTATACGCGCGAGGATATTTTTGTGTACATTCAAATATCGCGTTTTTATCGAGGTCGACGTAAAAACTGGGAATACGCTTTTAATTACCGTTAATGAAATTTTAATAGAAAGTAATAACCATACGGTCGCCAAGAAACATAGATTCCGTTTCCCCATAAAGATGATAGTAATGCGCGAAATGTATATTTATAAGAGACACGAAAACTTCTATTAAAATCGGTTACAACCATCGATGCACGGAATAATCTATTTTAGAAAACGGAAACGAGATAAATAGAAACACGAATTATTACATTTTTCATTTATATAAAGATTCCCGCTCGAAAACGTTCAGAACCCCTGTTCTAAATTCAAATATAAAATCGTGAAAATACGACGACAATTTGTAAAAAAAAAAGAGAGAGAGATATATAGAAATATATTTTCTGATGAAATTTAGCGATGCATGAAAATGGATGCGGGGGAAAATAAATAATCCTAACCGATTTAGAAATCCGAAAGATATTTGGGCGTGATATTTCGCACATTTACATGGCTGCCTATTTACAATTCAAATTTCCCGATTCAGCTGCGCGGAAAAAAACACGAAAATTGTGTGTCAAGATCCACTCGTATCGGTGTAAAATTTTAGGGATCAGATTGATCGCGGCTGGGTTGGTGAAGGGTGGTAAAGGGTGGCAAAGGGTGGTAAAAGGCGGGGATATGTTCCCCTCGTCGGTCAGGCGAAGGCCTGTAAGATTCATTTACGATATCGGAGGGATCGGGTAGAAACATCTGGAGATCCGCGCGAGCAACCATTTCCTTGATAATACGTTTTATATACTCTTTCGCTGTTCTTCATGGCGCCAGTTGATGGAATATAGGGTGTTCCTCTTGAATCATAAGCGAATACTCGCATCACGGACACCTTCCGATTTTATCGCTTTTTTCTATTTTTCTCATTTTTTACCTATTTATTCTAAACCGGCATAGATTCTTAAAATTATCGAATTAATGCACCATAGGAGCATATCCATTCTAATACAGAAGAAAAATTCATTGACAGATGTAACAATAGTAAAGTTGACCCAATTGTTCATTATAACAGATCGTTAACCCTTTGCAGGCGAGAAACAAAGCTAACGATACATTCGGTGTACACTAAACGATTAAAAGCAACAAATCGAAAGAAATTCTACGAATTAAAAAATATCCACGACATTGATGGCAATGGTGTAAAATTATTTTTTGCTGTATTCCAGCTTTCACTCTGAAAGATGAAAAAACTATCATGTATATTATGACACTCGTTTCAAAATGGTTAAATTAGTTTATATTTTCTATTATTACGCGTAGATAACAATTCGTTGGTTATAATTCGCGACTGTGATAAATTTTACAGAGTAATTTGTTAGGATCGTGTTGTATTCGTTACCTACGTGTTTTTATAGAATAGATATAGGTTTGTGAAATTCGCGAAAGGTTGGTCCAGAAGCATTTTGATAAGTGAGCGTGAAGAGCGAGAAAAATAAGAATTCGGGAGATTTAGTTCTGAATTTAAACCCTTCGGAAATTTATCCCTTCCGACACTTTTAATGTCTCCCACGTTCGAAATTAGCTTGCCAAAAATCGGTTTTTGTAACGAACGCGTTTCACGGCTTGGCAAGTGTACAAAGACCGGAGTGTAACTCGAAGATATTTATAGCAACCGAAGCTGCGATTATGTTTCAAAGAGAATCTCAAAATTTAACCAACAACGTAAATTTCTAAGTAAATACTAACGATATTTGCCGTATATTAAAATATCACTTCGACGAACAAAATATCTGTCAAAGCAGTAAAAATAATTAATAATTATTGGAAGTATACTACTGCTTGTCGCAAATGAATATTTCAATTATTATAATTTATGTACAACATATGTAACGTTGAAAGAAACAATAGGTCTAGAAAAGACCTGTGTTCTAGCAACTTCCCTTCCATTTTCAAAAGAACATTTTTACTTATGCACTTTATGATACATTTCCTTACAGTATTTCCTTACACAGTGACAAGAAAAATGGAGAAACCTTGTACTATAAAACAGCCAACCTACAAACTTCAAATTCACTGCATACCCGTTCCTTACAAAATACCAAAATTCTTACACGAAACGTGTAACCCCGAGCTCAAAGTGAAGCATAATAATCGCGCTAAACGATACTTCACGAATTAAAAACAACGATTACAAATTTTAAAAAATCGATAAAAAATAACTCGATCTGCTGCCAAGATTCTTGTACAAATCCTATAATCCTTAATCCTTTGCACTTCTATATCGAGTATGACTCGACATCAGTTTTTATCCCAGAAGCTCCCTTGTCACTTGAAAATTACAAAATGCAACGATACATAATATAACAATCCTCTGTTCATTTAAATCGCCCTATTTTTTAATCGAAGTAAATTTCGGAATTAAAAGCGTTGAAACTTGCAGGTACCAAAATTGAAATATAATTCGGAATGCAAAGGGTTAAAGGATTCGTCTGAAAGAAGGAGAAAAAATTAAAAGATTCCAGCTGACTCAGCGACAAAGAGGAGAAGAAAAGTAGAGAAACGTAATCAAAAGGAGTAGTAAAATTTTCGCGCAAAGCCTACAACCCACATCCAAGTCAAACAGAAAAGCAGCTTAATCGAAACACGCGGAAGAACTTGAATTAAGAATGAAAAATTCCGCTTCACCTGAGACGGCGTAATAAAAAAGGAGGAGAGGGAGAGGGTAAAAGGAAGAGAAAGAGGAGAGAAGAAAAGGAGAAAGTAAGTCAAACGATTTCGGAGGTGGATGAATCCTTTGAACGAGCCAGCTACCCTGGCTGCATTAAATCGGATAAAGTCGCGGGGGTGAGATCATAAAGGTGGAAGGTATTCGGTGGTGGCTAAGGGGTGGCAAAAGGGTGACGTGAGTTGCTGTCACGGTGTTTCCGGATCAGCCGGGTGTTCCTGGAGCAACTGGAAAGATCGGATCGACAGCGCGATAAAAGATGGATGACGAAAAACAAGGATGCCGGTGGAACAGCGAGTTAAACGGAGAAACTCCGCATCAAGAGCGCTCCAAGATGGCACCGTCAGCAATATTCAGGATCTTCTTTGTCCCACCTTCTCTCCCTCTCTCCACCCTCCTCTCTCTCTCTCTCTCTCTCTCTCTTTCGTTCTCTCTCTTCCAGCCTGCCCACACTTTGACTTCGACCTCCGACGCAGCCACCCTCTTTTCGCCTTACATCCCCGATAACCTATATTCTCGGCGTTGCAGCCGCGGAACCTCAAGGAAAGAATTTCCCTCTTAACCTGCATACACCGCGGTAACGCCGGTGGTTCGTTTCCATTGCCGGTGGAATGAACCCGGAAATTCCCTAGGAATCATAGGGGGATATATCCTGTTAAGCGCTGACGAGGAACCGAGTCTCTTTAAGACAATCGAACCGTTTCGAGGATGAAATTTATCGAGTCTTTGGGCAGAAGGGACGGTTTCAGAAGGAGGGTGGAATCTATTTGAAGGAAGTGCCGGGGTACAAGGCCGAAGATAGATGGGTTTTGCGAGCCTGGCCTGGCGAACGTGTGTTCGGGGAGATTAGCTCGGTGTTTATGGAAATTAATAGTTAAGCAATTATCGTGGAAATTAATAGCGGGACGAATCGGGGTGTTGTTTTGGATTACGCTTCGAGGGCTGCTTGCCTGGATGAACAGTTACCGGTGCGGGGTAGTAACGATCAAGGGGTTTCAATTCTTAATAATTCCAAAGGGTATGTTAACGCGATTAATTTCGCGCTTAAAGAGGGAGGGTAATTTTTGTAGATGATAAAACGTCGATTGTTTGAATTAATCGAGAATCAAGTCTGTTCGAATAATTAACTTCCCGGACAATCGATTTGGAAGAAGCAAACTTTGAATTATTCGCCAAGTTTCTTGGATATAAATAGATTTTTTGCGAAATAAGAAATTACGAATACTATGGTGTATAAATATAAATATAAGAGGGATACACATCAACGATCGAAAGCTAGTAGTAAAGTTAACAGTTTAAACACATTTGTACGTATTCTTCTTCTTCGTTATAAATCTATCGCGATATCGTATTACATCCGTTATGAAACAGGATAAAAGCGACGAACAACGCGAAAATTTAGAAATTAAAATAAAAAAAGAAATACGATTAACACTAAACGTATCAATCAAGGTACAAATGGCCCCTTTGAAAATTTCCTTTAAATCGTTATTTCTTTCGCTCGTTTGACTTTTTCTAAATTCTTGTATCATTCGATTATTCGATTTCTCTTTTCGCTTTTCGTTTTTCTCCTAGGTTATTTTCTATAGCGAAAAATTCTTTGCCTACCTTACGTACCCCTCGTGGTAAGAATAGGTAGGTGCAAAATACCGATACGTTTAGTGTTAACGAGAATTTATAAGCGATAGAAGGATAAGAGAATTTTTTCTTTTTAGGAATTTTTGCTGTTGTGTTCGCGATATACGTAATCCGTTATGGTAGATTTGGTGTAGGGGATAATAAAAACGGGGAAGTTTGGTTGATTGGAAATCCGGATAATCGATGTTCTACTTTATCTAGATTGCAGCGAAGTTCATGAACGTTGCAAACTCGCGCGATGAAAACTATCTTCCTTCTTGATGGATCGATCTATTCATGAGTCATAAAACGAATGTTAAAAATGGAAAACAACGATGACTCGTTGAAACTATGACTGGAAGTTTCGAAAGGAAATGCAGAGAAGATGATTCTGCATAAAGACCACGCGTGCTTCGACGTTACAGAACGATCCTGTTATTAAATCACCTCGTGATCGATTATTCTGTTTGTAGACGTGTTCTAGATATAGCAAATGGTTAATAAGATTATTCTCTTCTCGGTTAAACTTTACATTTATGTAAAGCACGCCTGAGAAACTTTACTAGGGGAAATCGCTTCGATATTAAAGAGGAACTACTACTGTTCGTTTAACGCGCTTGTAAATTGTTACGTTACGTCACCTTCGATTTAATTAGCGCTTTGAATACCGTGTCAAGAAATAATCGACGTTACGCAATAAAAAATTCAATCAGGTTACGACAAAACGAACGTCGAAAGATCTTGCTGTGATCTAAAGACCTACATACACCGTTGAATTTGTCTGGAGGAAAGAATTAACAAAAATTTGTTTTAACATCTCAATTTTAAGACACTGAAAAGCTTGGCAGAAGAATTAATAAAGAGACCATTAAAAAATTGATAAACAAATATTTAAATCGTAGAGACAAAAGCCCGGAGCATAATAATCGCTGCCTAATTATTGGGTAGCGGTATAGAGAGCTTCTATTCGAGAAGAAATTCCCGAGGAAGATCCTCTTTAATGAACACCTTTGTTACATAACAATTAACTATTCTTCCATTCATCTTTCATAACTCGGACTGTTCAGTTTATCGAAATTCAGCAAGGAAATAAGAAATTGGTCAATTACTGGTTTGGGTTAGGTTAGGTTTGGGTTAGATGCAATAACTTGCACGATTATTCCAACGTAATGAAACAAATATTTGTATATTTATTTAAAGTATAGATCATAAACCTATATTACTTGGGAATTTTTTTAACCGACCATATATATATTAGGTTGCGGAAAAAGAAATTCATGATAAATTATATTAGGCTAGGGAAAAAGAAATACATTTGAAATTACAAAAATAGATTTCTTTTTCCTCAACAGTAAATTATAGCAAGTCATTATTTTTATCGTTTCAAATAGATTACTTTTTCTAATTTTAAGTGGATTTCTTTTTTCTCAGCCTAATTATAATTTACTCTGTTAGGGAAAAAAGAAATCCATTATTTTTGTAATTCTAAATGGATTTCTTTTTCCCTTGTCGAATATTTTTTTTTCTTTTTTTTTCCAAAAAGCTAACTAACCTTTCATTATAAGCCTCTAATAAGGAGATCAAAGATCACGAATCCTCTGCTTCCTTCGTTCTTTTTTGGTATTTGGAAAAACCAGAAATGCCGGTAACGAGTATACATCGGACTGCAAAGAAGGAAAAAAAAGGGGGAGGAAAAAAAAAGGAAGAAAAGGAAAGATAGAGAGCGTAAGCCGAACGCGAGGTTGCTCGGCTGAAGCCTCTTTGCTTAAAGAACTTTCGCGGAGTGCTTTCGATGCTTTCCCGCGATCTCGAGTATATCCCATCTTCCGGGGCTGCTTCTGGATCGAGTACTGATTAATTTCATTTGACACACCGCCGATTTATCTCGTTTCTCGGGTTATAAACGAAGCGGCTGTTGGCAAAATCGAGCCGCGAAACCGTTCCCGGACGCCAAAGGAAACTTTCTTTTCACTCGCGCCAACTTTCTTACCCGTGATGAGATAACGATCGGTATTTCGGTTGTCCTCGGGAACACGCTTTACGGAATCTACTGGATTTACAGGATTTGCGGGAAATTTTCCTTCGATATCGCGTCACTCTGTTCGGTTTTCAATCACAAGTTCTTCCGGATAACACCGTGGAAAATAATTAAAAAGATGCGTCGACTCGAAGCGAATTCCGGTTTCATTCGATTAAGACGTTTACCTAAATTTATTCGGGAATTTAAAAGAATTAAATTTAACTCTTTTTTGTCAGTTATTGGAACGTTGATATATAGCTTAATTGATTGACATTTAATTTGATATATAGGTTAATATCGACACGAAGCGTAAAAATAAATCACTCATACACAAATTGTGATAACCGAAGCGATATCGCAAAGAAAATTTGCTGTATTATCGCGTTTGTTATTTGGAAATTACTATTAATTTTAAAAGGAAAGTTTGTATCGTCTTTCAACGCGTGATTATGCGATAAGCCTTTCGGTATACGCATAATCAATTTTTAAATATTTTCTCTTCTATTCTTTTCAAGACATATTCCTTCCATCCTATTTTCGTGTATTTAATTCTAATATTAAAGAGGTGCAACGACTAAAAGATATATATTCTAATAATATTCCTAATATTTAAATTCGAAAGTATTCTCACGATATAACAATTCCTAACGATTAACCGAACTACACAGTCCATTCTTAAATCTAATTTAAAGATATCTCAAGCGCTGGAATAAAGTGCTAAAACGACTCGATGTACGCGGGCGAAAAATCGTTAGAAATGTCCTTTCTTCCGTTCGCATGTAGAAAAAAAGAAGCGTGGAAAAGAATCGCCAGGTGTCCTAAAATTCAACCGCGGAAACGTTCGATTTTACCACGGGATATTCTCCAGAGATGCACTAAATCTCCAGAGTGATAGCCCCGGTATCCAATGTGCGAGATTCGCGGAAAAAGACCGCGTTTCCTTACGATTTCCTGTTATCCTTTTGTAATCTCTTCGATCCGAGATTTCCGCGGAGGAGTTATAGAAAATAAGACATCGACGAGATTTTCAGCTCCAGGTAGATTCCTGGAGATCAAGAGGAGCGGAATTGGCCGGCAGAGGATCAACTTCTATCCCATTTTCTCTCCCCCTTTCCCTATTTATCCTCCCTGCCTATCCTTTCCTTTTCTTTTTCTTTTTTTTCCCTCGCATTGTTCGCTAGGGAAAAGCAGTTGGCTCGATGGTAATCGATACGAAAGGACTAAGAAGCTTTTCACAATTAGGGATGGACTTACTGCAATTTGTCAACAGGGGATCCACGGTTTTCTTAACTCTTCCAGTGATAATTGGACCGAGTGCCGGCGACGTTAATTAATACTTATAGTTTAATGAGCTTTCGGTGTCAATAACGAAGTTAAAGCCTGGTAGAACTTATTTAGACGTTGCTCCGGAACAAACAACTTAGGCTGCCTTTAGAGAACCGAGTTAAAAACGGAGATGAAAAAGTTCTCCATGAGATCTGAAATTGGAATACTTCTCTGCTCTGCCTTGTTCGTTTATTCTAGCGATTTCCACCGGCCCGATTGGCGTGTTAGCGATTTTAATGAGCAACCGTGACAGAGAAGAGAGAGAGAGAAATAGAAGCAGGCACAGCGAGCCTGCAACGTTTAGCAACAATTGTTTATGCAATTAACAGGCACAAACACAATCAAGGAGCTCGCGAAAATTCGCACGACCAATGTGTTTGGTGGCGCGATATTTGAACAATAGCGTTGTATGCTCGACAAACAAATTAATCTTGTAGACACGCGAAACTTGTGACGGATCAAGGCACGTCGTTCGCTTTTTGTTCCTGATTCTACGCTACTTTTCCTTTTATCTCTTACTATCCACGCACGTATAAACGAAGAATATCGAACGAATCGGAAACAGTTGAGAAAAATACGAATAAAACGCATTAAGAATTTTTATCCTGCCGACGGAATGCGTGGAAAATAAAATATTTCTTTCTAAACAGAATCTTATATTAAACGAAATGAAAATATTTCGCTTTAACGCTTTAAATTCACGCATGGTACCACTACAAACCTAAAATTTTCGTTATCGATGTAACTCGTACTATCAATCCACGATCATCGATAAAAATTCTACTCTTCCCAACTGCGCGAAATTACTCGTCAAAGTGGCCCTTAAGAAATTTTACGATCGGCAAAAAACTTTTACGCGTTTCAATCGGAAAGCTTAGGAAGAAAATTAGAAAGAAGAAGAAAATATTTTATTTTTATATCGCTAACGCTACGCTTTAAGCTCACGCGTGGTACCATTTCAAACCTGAAACTTTCGTTCCCGATATAACTATCAATCCACGATCATCGATAAAAAATTGTATTTTTCCCAACAAAGAAATTTGACAATCGACAAGAAACCTTTACCTTTACGTTTCAACCGGAAAAAGCTTAGGAAGAAAATTAGTCCGAGTGTCGGCAGGCATTATACGCTGCGAGATGCAGGAGAAATTAAACAGATAGGACGGAGAGGGATAATAAATGTTGAAGAATCGCGGATAGCCGGGAAGGGTATGAAAACGGAAGTAGCGAAAGCTCGTTTGGCGTGGGAGGGAAGAAAAAGGTAGGGCTAGGCACCGAGCCGGGTTTAATTTGCAATATTCCATGTTTGCTCGGGCCGCGATGCTCAGGAAAGTCTTCTACTTTGCTGGCAACCCTCGATCCCAGGGTCGCTTCATCATCTCACGAAATGAATCTGTGAACGTTTGTCACGACACAGCCCTGGCAAAACCGTCTCTCCCTCTCTCGGAGTTTCACTTTCCAACCTCCAGGATAAAACACCGTGAAACACCCGTTTACCGCGGTAAACGAATAATTAACGCGATGAAAATAAAAATTACCCAGCACAGCCTGGAAAATAAGAGACACCTGAGGGATCTAGCAATGCGAAAACATTTTTAACTCGTTATTTAATTACCGTAATCCTCTGCGGTCTACTTGAACCTTTCGATACTAGTACGCGTGTGAAATAATTGAAACGGTGCGATGAAAATAATTCAGCCTATCCAATGAATTCACGTACCTCGTTATTTAAGTTAAATCGTTTATCTTTATAACGGGGAGAATTTATAGAAATTTCGAAGATTTCAGAGTTATCTTCGCTTTAGTGTTCGATACTTTTTTTTAGGACTTTTTAACCCTTCGATCTCGAAGAATTATCTCGTGGTGAACAACGCAGATTTTCGAAGATTTTCTTATATTTTTGTATCATCGCTAACGCTTTTAACAATGAAACGGAAAAAGTAAAGCACGTGTTTGCGTTAGGTTATCGAGTTACTTCGAGTATAGTTATTCTTAATTTATTTATCGTTTCATATTCGCTATTTAGATTATGATAATGATAATAATTAAGATTATCATATTAAAACAAATGGCGACTGACTGTCGACACTCGAGTGCAAAGGGTTAACAATATGATTTGATCTAAGAATGAATATTCTGAATGTTTAACTGGAAAAATAGAAAATCTAAAATTTGAAAGGTTTGGTGGTTATAGAGTTTAGGTAACGCGTGTATCATGCGAGATGGCTTTTAATCAATATTCGCATGATGGGTAAGATGATCCAAGTTCGACCATATTTCAAAGTTTCCCCGCGAATGACACGATAAAACGGGATTTTTACCGAGGAAAAGTTTCGCGACGAATTAACCTCTCGAATCTCGAATAAACCCAAAATTACTTTTGTCAAAAAGTTCGGATACGAGGGAACACCTTTAAGAACAGGTCTTGTATCAAGCCTGAGGAGTATAATGGAATTTCGAGAATCTTGTATCGATATCGCATATCGAAGTAACGTGGGAGAAATAAACGAGTTGGTAAACGAGAAGCGCGTGAATTTCTGCAAACATTTGCGTTCCGTGCATATGTAAATTGCCAGTGAATTTTTATTTTTCTTCGTTTTATTTATATTTTTTCGCAGTGTTATCCATTTAAAATATTTAACCGTGTTCAATATTCGATTTATAGACACTATTATTACATATATCTTTGTATCTCCGAGATATTCGTTTCTTTCATAAAAAAAATCATTACTAACGATATAACAATAATTTCAAAATATTATTTTAATTTCATAAGCTTTTTCGCATAGGAAATTTGTCATTCGTTGTTCGTTAACTCGCGACAAAAAAATAAAAAAATATTTAAAAAGTCAATTACGCGTAAACGTTTATGAATAATTAATTTTCAACTTAATCGTAAACCGTTTTTGCGTTTTTGCGATCAAAGGCATTTTATCCGAGAAAAAATCTTTACATTCTGTATTTTTAAAATTCCATTTCACCTTCGACGTATCCTATTTTTATGCAACGCGCTCCTTAAAATACGAGAACGCGTTTAAACGCGTATGCTAATTCTGTTACGCAATTTTACGAGCTTCCCTGCGAGGATATTTATTCTAGCCATTTCTCAAAAGATTTTAGAGCGAAAAGTATATGTCTGTTGGTTTTCAAATTTTTCTCGCCTTTTCGTTCATATTTCTCCTATTTTTCCGCTGTTTATCTCGCAGATGTTCATCGATCTGCTGGCACAGCCTCGATCGTAAGTCAAGAATGCAGTCTAGCGAAATGGAGATAAACCTGTGACGATTGATCGCGAACGCTTTCGAGGGTTCTCGATATCGTCCTTGACACCTGGTCCTTTGTCTTCTATTCTGCCTATGCTTTCACTTAAAACCGAGCAACACAACTTTCTTCGGCTTCTTTTTTTCTTTTTTTTTTCAAAGCCGTCATCTTCACTGTGCGCCAAATTTATCGCGCCACTTGTAAATTCAGATTACGATCTCCAGCCATCGATTTATATCTCCTATACACTTTGTATTTATTGAAATAATCGTTGCAAAATGTACGTAAACGAAGGATTGCTTGAAAAAAATTCTCCTACGTCTTTACGAAATTATTATTTTCGTTATATCTCGCCGATTCACGATTTTCCTACAATTTATATTTCAATTTCTCCAATGATATTTATCGATATTTCGATTCTACGATGTTTTATTTACTTTATATTATTTATACCGAAACTATCGCGTTCTAAAATGTGAAGTTCTAAATTATATGCACTTTCCCATGATTTTCTCTATAAAATTCGAATTCTATGATAATTATATTTAATTTATTCGACGAACCTGCTGTATTATCCTTAAGATTTTGTAATTTCGTAGAAATAAGTAGATATTTGTTTTACTTGACGTTTAATCCTCGCAGGGAGCTGGTAGGCGTGTAAAATAATTTTCTCATTATTTCCTGCTGAATCGACGAGGTCGCGGCGATGGTTGGTACGCCAAAGTGCCCTTTCCGGAAGATCCGGAAATTGCGAACTGCCTGAACGGAGGCATGATGGGAAACGTCATTGCGGATGGGACAGGGCCCTCGCGAATTTCCGAAGTCGATTCTCGTTCGACAGTCTTGACTTTGGCAGGAATCCAGGAAGCAGCCTTGCCACGCGTAAAAAGATGGATCCTCGCGACGCGACCAATGTTATCCTCCTGCTGAAATCCTCTTCGGGCAGATTTCAATATTTTCCTTCCAACAAAAATCTGTTGCACGCGAATTCCTCGCTTAGACGGAGTCTACACCTAACGGTACATCGGTGGATGGGAATTTTTTCGAAGAAAAATTATTAACAACCCATAAGCGATTCACAATTACCGGTTACTAGCGTTTCGATACTTGTGCGCGTATAAAGTTATCTAAAACGGAGAAAATCCGATGACAAAACAGCGGATAGAAATTCTATGGACGAGAAATATTGGAAAGATAAAATTGTTAATTATTCGTAATTGCTAATACCTATCTTCGAGAATCTTTTGCGTGCAAAATGGTTAAAGAGAAATGATCTATTTCATAGCACAATATGTAGAAATTTTACATCCAAAGATAAGGTTATCGGTAATCGCAAAGCTATTAATAAATTAGAATTATCAAAGGTAAATTGTTAGAATAAAAGATGATAAACAAACTCTGAAATACGTTCGGTAAAGAGATGGTAAATTTGGATTGAGATATTGTTTAGGTATTCTTTCCACGTAGAAGATCCACCTGCCAGACGCACCGACGTTACGGACATAAGTCAAGTAGATCAACGTTGAATTTCGAGATTATTGAAACGTCTTATCGATAAATCATAGGGATTCTGCCTGACGAATAGTAGCGATTTATCTCGACATATCCTTTCAACTGCTCTCGTCATTCGCGCGATTTTTCTTCCGCAAACTATTCCTAACGCTTCGTTTAACGTTTCTCACGCTCTTTTTTCTCCTAACGATTCTTTCTCGTCGGGTATAAATCCCCTTTACACATAGCAATCCAAGGACGCTTTCAAGTAGAAACTTTCCTCGATGATTATTTTAATATCGCGCTGAAATATTTCGTTCGGACGGAAACGTTCGCAATTTTATCACGCGTCAAACATAATGGGAAAACTGCGAATCTAAAGACAAGCGCAATTATAAGACGGATCTAAACGTCTTCCGCAGGTGCAAATAGACCGAACATTTTCTCGCTGCGTTATTTACGCGAGGAAACTATCAAAGAACAAAGTCTGATCATCGGTATGAAGAAGTAGCAACTGAAACGAGAAAAGTTTGCCGCGGAAATCTGAACGCGGGAGTAGCCTCGCTCTGTGTAGAACTCGAATGAAATCGAATTTAACGATTTCTTTAAGATTTCCGATGTATCTGTTTCTCGACATCACCTGCTACCGTCCGCGGGACGAATTGATACGAACTGCTAAATGGGAAAGAGGGGTTTACCTTTGACAAAGGTTCAATGGAATTCAATTTCAACCGAAGATGTTCGAATCCTCGAAGCTACACCCGCGACTTTCTTATCCCGACCTCTTGCCCTTTACAATTATTCGATCACACTTTTAATTCCATCTCTCCTCCTATTTCTCTTCTCCTTTAACACGTTCGCGTACGAAGAAATTCTTCCTTTTTCCCGCATCGCTTCGTGAGAGAAATATTTGGAAAATTTTGGCAACAATTTAGCCAAATACATATACTAGCTATAGAGGGAATTTCTGCGGAATTTCATTCGCAACGACAGTTGATACATTGCCGATTCGATATATAAAATATAAAATACTAGAAATACGCGAATTCTAAATCTGACGAATAAAGATGTTATATAGGTTGTTCGGAAAGACATTTCGTTTTTTCCCAACACAGAACCTAATTGTATTTTTTTTACAAAGCTTCACGCTTCAGCCGCATTAAAAAAAAAAAAAAAAAAAAAAAACGAAATGAATTTTCGAATAATTTAATATGTCAGGAAAATATTCAAATTCGAAATTTCCCAAAAATGCACCGTTAATGCGCTGTTCGACCCACTGTTTACGGTAATTTTATACCTGAATTGGAGTATAGTGGAGAAAAATTCTTGCTTCTAAGGGAAATCCCATGCATACTGGATGAGATTAGGAATGTGTAGAACAACAAGAGCAGAGATTATTAGTACCACAAAAGGTCAGCAAGATAACGAGTTTGACGACACTTTGCGGAAGAGGTATCTACGGTAAGGACAGATCCCCATCGCTTCCCCTTAATCCTATTTAACTTTGCACATGCGAACCAGAGTGTCGATGTTCGCAAGTACGAACGAAGTCGTATCCCTAATCAGAACTTCCGGCTGATGAAATTAATTTTGACGCGGCTGCAAACCGTCTAAGTGGCATTAGGCTATTTCTGATTACCGCGAGAACTCGTTCGATCCAGAACCTACGTTTCCACCGATTTTATCGAAAATAAAATAAAAATAAAATTAATTTTTCTGTAACATAAGGATCGTCGAGTGCAAAGGACTAAATTGCCCTATTTCTTAGTCGAAGTAAATTCGAAATAAAAAATTTAAAAGCTTTAAAGGCTGCTGGTAACAAAATTGAAATATAATTCGTGCCGCAAAGGGTTAAGGTGTTAAATGTTCCGATTACGTGAAGGCGTTACCTTTTCGATACTTTTCGTGATTGTTTATGAAACTATCGAGAATTTATGCGACAATTTTTGCGAGAACAGAGTGATCGCGATCCGCTGTCAACAGCCGATGAGGCTCGTCTGTCAATGACATTGCAATAACAAAATATTTTACAGAATGCTGCTACAACCGATTGAAAAGTAACAATGCCTGAAAATGTATGGAATAATTATGTCATCGCAATAAAAAATGAAGTATCGAGATTTTTTTAACAAGGAGACTTTTCGCGATCAATTTGTTCGAAACACAAAGAGATGTGTTTATCTGAATAATCGTTTAATAATCCGTTTTAAACGAAGGGAATTCTATCAAAAAGAGATGGATACTTTAGTAACTGAACCTTCGCTGCAATCACATGAAACTTTCAGGCTCCATCTTCCCAGTCGTAAGTAAACTGTATCAAAGTGTCATTTATTGAACTACTTTCTCATCTAACGAAGAAAAAGAGAGATAAAAGTGCAGAAGCAGCCGAGCAACTTTGCCATTCTTTCCTGATTCTTTCCTTGTGCAACCTACTGGGTTGAATCTCCTTTGGAACTTCAATGAAACTTCTCCTCAAAATCTCTGAAATCAATCCTCCATCCCATTTTCACCTATTTCACCGATAATTCCTCGATAAAAACATGTTGCTTGTCACGAAATTCGTGTATTCTTAGATAAGAACGTAGATAAACGAACTCCATCATTCGAATTGCGTCATACGTGTTAATCAAAATTTAAAAGTTAACTCGTTCTCTGCGTTAATCTTGCGTCTATCAATTCTAATGTTAATAAAAATAATATGTTAATAACATTTCACTGGCTAGCGCCAAATAACTTTTTATTCTCAGTTATCGTGAGATAAGATAGCAATCGAAACATACCGACTGATCTTATGAAATCGTAAATCAATGTACATATTTAATAACGAGCAAAAAATACTAATTGCACGTTTATAAAGAAACATAACGGAATTTGCAGTCGTGCGTTCTCTAGTAGAACATTGGAGAAAAATCCTTGGAAGAATCTCGAGATAAATAGCTTCCTCGTATGTAACTTTTCGCTATCAAGGTAAATGTATCTGGAAATTATGCTTACGGTGTATGTTTAAACGCACATATAGCGGGAGGAGCGATATGGGGCTATAAATAGTAAAATATCCTTTTATCTGATGTTGTGGAAAAATTATTTATACCGTAAAGAAAAAAATCTTAGATAAAATATAGCTATAGCTAAAAGATGCATCATCCGACGACAATCTTAAAAACGAGAAAATTACAGCTTACCCTCGAAATAAGACTGTTCAAAATTCCATCCTGCTTCTCCTAAGAATAAAACAGGTAAACATTTTTCCCCTAAAAAGCAAAATACTTGTATTTTATTTCACAATATGTACAATCAACGTTGCACAATGTTACACGAGATTACAAACTCATAATTCTCTGTGACATAGTCTTACAGTTATGAAAACAGCAAGTCATCATGACGGGGAAATCAGCTATGCGAAACAAACCTTCGATAACATAATCATCTCACAGGTATAATCCTAATATATATCTCGAAAAAGATTATTCCTGATTTTAGAAAGCGATTTCAACCTCATAAAAAAGGTATAATAGAGTACAAAGATTGGAAAAATAATTGGAATAAATTAAACGATTCGAATCATACAAGGTTTCATACACAGCTCTCACTTAATCCCACGTCTTTCGGCCTTGACATCCTAATCAGACACACAGACACGCCCATAAATCGCCTAACTAAACCTGTGAACACGTGAACATCGTCGAGTGACCAATTTCGCGATTACCAAATTTCCATTTACCTGATCAATCTGTCTATCTCTGGCAAAGAGATACTGTGTCAGTTGGTGAGAAGTAACTCTATCTGGCTTTTGTTAATCTCGACGAAGATACGCGGCAGCTTGCCGCTGATTGGTTGCTCGACGAACGCGGGAGCCTGAGAATACCTATATTTTTTTTTTTATTTTTTTGTTTGCTGATTCTTTTTGTGTTTTATGTGTTTATTTGTTTTATTTTTTTTTTTTTTATTTTTTTTTATTTTTTGTTGTTTGTGGTTTTTTTTTTGTTGTTTTAGTCAATGCTTTTTTTTGTTTTGTTTTTTTAGTTGTTTGTTTATTTTTTTTTTTTTTTATGCTTTAATTGTTTTTTTTTTTTTTCGTCTTTTTGAATTTTTTTTCTTTTTTTTGTTTTTTTTTTATTTTGTTTTTTATTTTTTTGTTTTTTATTTTGGTGGAGTTGTTTTTTTGTTGTTTTTTTTTTTTGTTTTTTTTTTCTTTTTTTTTTTTTTTTATTTTTTTTATCTTTTTTTTTTTTTTTTTTTTTTTTTTTTTTTGTTTTTTTTTTGTTTATTTTTTTAATTTTTGAATATTTTTTTTTTTGATTTCTTTTTTTTTGTATTTTATTTTTTTTTTATTTTATTTTTTTTTTTTTTTACTTTTTTTTTTTTTTATTTTTTTTAAAATTTATATTTTTTAATTGATAATTTGTTATTTTGATTTTTTTTTTTTTTTTTTTTTTTGATTTGTTTTTAATACGAAATTTTTTAAATTTTTTATATTTTTTTTTATTTTTTTTTTTTGATTTTTTTTTTTTTTTTTTAATTTTTTTATTTTTTTATTTTTTGATTTTTTTATTTTTTTTAATATTTATATTTTTCTTTTTTTTTATTTTGTTTTTTTTTGATTATTATTTTTTTATTTTTTTTTTTTTTTAATTTTTTCTTTTTTTATTTTTTTTTTTTTATTTTTTATTTTTTTTTATTTTATTTTTATTTTTTTTATTTTTTATTTTTTTTTTTTTTTTTCTTTTTTTTATTTTTTTTTAATTTTTTTTTATTTTTATTTTTTTTTATTTTTTTATGTTATTATATTTGTTTTTTTTTTTATATTTTTTTTTTTTTTTTTTTTTTTTTTTTATTTGTATTTTTTTTTTTTATTTTTTTGACGAATTTTTTTTTTTTTTTTTTTACGTATTTTAATTATTTTTTTTTTTTATATTTTTATTTATTTTTTTTTTTTTATTTTTTTTTATTTATTTTTTTTTTTATTTTTTTTTATTTTATTTTTATTATTTTTTTTCATTTGATTTCTACAATTATTTTCTTTTCTTTTTTTTCAATTTGTTTCTTTTTTTTTTTTTAAACTTTTTTTTTTTATTTTTTTAAATTTCTTTTTTTTTTTTTTTTTTTTTATTTTTTTTTTTTTTTTTTTTTTTTTTTTTTTTTTTTTTAATTTTTATTTTAATTATTTATTTTATTTATCATAGTAGCAAAGTTGACATACCCTACAAAGCCAAACTAATTAGACCAACGAATAAATTTATTCTCTTAAACTGAAACGATTATAAACTAATCGAAAGATGTAATATAATTAATAGTAAATTACAAATATTCGATAAAAGTTAGACAAATGGGGATGCTGAGCTATTAAGGTTTGTTCGAAAAGAAAACACCTTAGACTGACTATACAAATAGAATTTAAGAAAAGGATTTAAGTGTGATTTTCACGAGCAATTATTCCTCTTCTCGTTTTTAAACTCGATTTTAATAAAAACTATGGCTCGTGATAAACGAGAAGAATTAAATGTAAAAGAAAAAACGAAAATTCACTTGTAACATTAAATTACATTTTCTATGAATTGTTAAATTTTACAACGACACTTGACACGTGCACGTGTGCGTCAAACGCAAGGTATAGTCACTCGAGTTATTTTGCAGCGGTCATCGACCGTGATCACGATGGCCTTCACTTTTAACCCAACAGTTATACGTATAGCAACCTGCTTTCTTTCCTTACAGCCGAAAATCGGAGCATTTAAATAAAGAATTCTCAATGATTTTCCAAATCAAAATTCCACGATTGAAATTTATCTTACTCGATGCTCTAATTATCCTGAAGCTGTCAAATAATTTCGAGCATTTCCAACTGCGATGAGTAGAAAAAGTAAAGCTAAACCCTGTAATTCCTTTATAATATCTCATTGCGTAAGAATCACATGAATTTCAACGAAGAAAGAATCCACGACTAAGTGAGTCACGAACTTTTTGTTACAGAGTCGAATACCGAAGAATGCCGTAAACTTATAGAGACCAACCTGATAGCCCCTGCAATTTTTGCACGGGAAGCCATCCTGTCCATGAAGAAACATAACATAGCCGGTCACATAATTAACATAAACAGGTACGTGATTCATTGACGTATAAAATTATAGTAGAGTAATGTGTTATACCTCGTAATGTGTATCCATTAACAGAACAAGGAGAATTCTAATTACTATTCTCTCACCCATGTTCCTCCTATTTTGCATATGCAATATCATTCTATAGGAAAAAATGGCGAACAGCGACTACAGAAGTGATGTAATACTGGCATTAGCATTTTTAATGTCGCTGTATATACCATACACATGTAACGTATACTTAAAGTCTCATTGTCTGTTCGAGAAGGAGTGAAGTCACGCGTTACTTGAACAACTTTATTGATGTTTATCTACGACGCTTGTGAGAGAGAATACGTGCGCCAATTATAAATACAAAGATGTATTTGTGTACGTTTCTTGATAGAAATGTCAAGGAATATTCGACTGTGTAATTTTTTCATTCGTGTCTCGATACGATATTTACATCTTACGTGATTTACAGCATAGCTGGACGATTCGCTGAAAGTATACCAGTACCACTCGGCATGTATGGTCCAAGTAAATACGGCCTGAGAGCTCTAGGTACGGAACTTCGACACGAAATCGTTAAGGCTAAATTGAAAATCAAAATCACGGTAAGAAGTCACGATTTTCTACGTTAACAACCGTCTAACAGTCTGACAATTTCTGCTCGCTTCTTCCTTTGAATTGATTAATTCAGAGTTATGATCCTAGCAACTTATAATAGTAAACTTCTAACACCAGAAGGTACGATTATCTTCTGACCAATGAAAGATATAAACAATTATTCGAAACGAAAGCCGAATTTGTTCTAATTCGATCCGATAATTCGATAATTGATATTATTCGATCGTGTAATTGTACCTATCTGTATTTATTTCTAATAGTTTGACAAAATGTAATAATACATTATGGAACCTTTTGTTCTTGAATTTCCACAGAACATCAGTCCTGGGGCCGTAGATACCGACATGCTTAGAAACGTAGTTCCAGATCTAGATCCCTCGACTTTGCCAATGTTACAAGACAAAGACATCGCCAACGCAGTCGTTTACACCTTGGGAACACCTGAGGGTGTCGAGGTAAGAATAAATCGTGTAAAAAATTGTTCCGGAATCTAAAATTTCATCTAAATCGACCCACGATTAATTTTTGACAAAGTTACCGTTAAGAATCTCACCACGATACTAACCCAAAATATCTGATTGCTTAAAGAGACTTTTAGCTGTTGTGCAATAAAGTGCGATAAATTAATTGCTATTAATCGATAACGAAACAACGCGCTACAAAACATATTAAGGAGATTAATTACTAATAGAAACTAACGCGAACATCACCTGTTATCTACGGTAACACTGATCGATTCAGAAATTCACCTGAATAATATTTACAGGTTTCCGAAATTACGATAACATCGCAAAGCTAGATAATGAATATCCCGAAACAACTCATCAGGTAAGTTTACATGCTCGATAAACATATAAATAGTATATAATCAATGTAAGTATGAATATTTATAACGTGAATGTATTTTAGGGATGCTGTCAAGTGAAAAGCAATGGACGTGATTGGCTAACCTGAAACATATTCAACAACAATTTATCTTCACCAAATCAAGGAGTTATTTTGACGTTTAAATCAGCAAAACAATTTATCTACAAGTACGATGACATAATCATCGCTCTAGAAGAATACAAATGTTCCTAGAAAAATAAAAAGAATATTCTAAACCTTTATAAATATGTGTTTCATTTCTCATTTTGATTAATCTAAAACGCGATCTTCAAGTTTGGTCGTGAATAAATTTCTAGAAACCATAGAACATGAAAAATGTAAATCTCCTACAAAGCAACGAAACATTTTTCCTTTCACTGATCAATCTAATTGCTGTGAAAAACCGTAGAATACGATAGAGCTAAAAGTAAAAAATCGTATCTACTATTATCTACTACTTATCAGGCACATTAGCGCAATAAAATAAAAAGAAAATTACATATGTGACAAACACCATAGAAACATCGAACTGACCTCTTTCCTCGCTCAACTGCATAATTAATTTCGCGACATATTAACAGCGAATCCCCGAATTGATAGATCCGAATTGATAAAACGAAATACAAACATTCGGTTTAGCTCTTTGAGACACAGGATTTCCGAAAATAAAATCGACCCACGTTACACGGAAATTTGATTCCGTTTTAAATTAAACAAAATTGATAAGCGGTATTTTTAATTAACAAAGGTATCGCATAATATAGACACAAAAAAAAAGAATAATAATTCAATTGAATTTGTTATAGGAACTGGAATAGTTCCACCGTGTCTATGCAACTATTGCAGCATTCCGAGGTGAGTCTAAAAATGTCCTACCGTGCATTACCGTGCATCAAAAAGCTGGGACATTTTTAATCTCACCGTGCCCCAAAGAGAGTGCTCCGAAGAGTTAAATATAAAAAAAACCAGCCAGAGTCAAACATTTCGGCACAACGAATTAAAAAAGTCACATTCCCGATTCTACGTCTTCCGATCTTCGCGTTCGACTAAACAAGATAACTTCAAACATGATTCGCTAGTAGAAAAAATCTGCCAACAGATAACCTTCGTCAAATAACAGATATTACGACCATGGAATTTCTAATTACCTAACTGACCTTGCCATGTTCGATGTAGGCTACTCGACTTTTCTACGAAGAAAAAACACTTATCCTTGATTGATTCTGATAGGCTGCGACTTGCCTTCGATAAGTATAGCAACACTCGATGAAGCTACGAGTCAAGCATATAAAACAAAGGAAGATACCGTGTGCAGAGTCAGTTTGTGAGACGACACTGAGCAAGATGAATCGTTGGAGCGGTAAAGTGGCAATAGTGACAGGCGCGAGTGGCGGGATCGGCGCGGCGGTAGCCAAAGCTTTGGCAAATCAAGGCGTAATAGTGGTCGGTTTAGCTAGACGATTGCCGAAGCTTCAAGAGCTTCAGGCGGAAATCGGCAAGAAGAATTTTCACCCGATCGAATGCGATGTCACGAAACAGGAAGATATCCATAAGGTGTTCAAATGGGTGGAGAAGGAGCTCGGAGGCGTCGACATTTTGGTGAACAATGCTGCAGTCATCAGTCAGAATCCCATCATCGGTAAAAATATCAGTGTTTCTTTTGCTTCGTCATTTTTCTGGCTAGGAAACAAATTGCAGGAGATTAGAAATTGCGAATATCTTTTTACCGAATTACATTGCTCTGGAAATATATTCTCTTTTTATTCGACTGAATAATTTTTATACGTTTGGTAAAACGGATACTTTTCTCGGTAAAAAACAAACTTGGGAATCGACAACCTGTTAGCTTAACTGGTTTGACTAGTTTTAAATACGAAATGCGTGAACGTGTGATATAAATTACCCTACATTGTTAGCTAAATTAGATTACTCTGGAAGTGCATATATTGGATTTTATAAGTAGCTCTATTTTACTGAATTATTTCCATGCGTTTTGGTAAAACTGATGTCTCGTCGATAAATGATGAGATAGAAAATCAGAAACCACAAATCTATACTGATTTCGATAATTTTAAATACGAAATGGGAACTGTGATGGTCGAGAACGTTGGATTAATCCATGCAAACCATTATTTAATGATTTGTACATTCCGTAAAAATAGGAATATCCACGAAGAAAAATATTTAGCCCTCGTACGAACATGATTCGAGTAAATAACGAAGAATTTAATTTTTTGTTTCGTCAAATATTTCGAATAAGACTTTATGTATCGAGTTTGTGAATCATTGGTAATCGTATCTTGATAAATTTATATCGAGTGTGTGCACTATCATTCTACTACCGATATATAATTCTTATTTTATCAAATAATTTAGATTTCCACACCCGATTATATTGAAAATGAAAGCTCATTGTAAAGGAGAAGAATTAACTTTAGTCGAAACTTTAAGTTACATGTTCCATGAATTGGTAAATTTTACGACACTCGACGCGTGCACGTGTGCATCAAACACACGGTACAGTCACTCGAGGTTTTACAGCGGTCATCAACGGTGATCACGACGGCCTTCATTTTTGACCCAACAGTTATACGTATAGCAACCTGCAATCTTTCCTTACAGCCGAAATTCGGAGATCTTACATAAAGAATTCTCAATGATTCTCCAAATCAAAATTCCACGATCGCAATTTATCTTACTCGATGCTCTAATCATCCTGAAACTATCAAATAATTTCGAGCACTTCCAACAGTGATGAAAAGAAAAACTAAAGCTAAAACCTGTAACTTCTTTATAATATCTCATTATAAAGAATCGACGACTAAGTGAGTCACGAACTTTCTGTTACAGAGTCGAATATCGAAGAATGCCGTAAACTTATAGAGACCAACCTGATGGCTCCGACAATTTTTGCACGGGAAGCCATACTTTCTATGAAAAAACGTAACACGGCCGGTCACATAATCAACATTAACAGGTACATAAAAAAATATAACTCCGGATACAAAAATATATTTCTGTACGCTTCTAACTAGAAATATCAAGAAATATTCAACCGTGCTATTTTTCCACTCGTGTCTCGATACGACCTTTGCATGTTCGTGTAATTTACAGCATAGCTGGACATTTTGCTGAATGTATACTGGTACCACTCGGCATGTATAGTTCAAGTAAATACGGCCTGACAGCTTTGGGTACGGAACTACGACACGAAATCATTAATGCTAAATTGAACATCAAAATCACGGTAAGAAATCAGTTCGTCTACGTTTATCACGTTTATCAGCTTTGAAGGCCATTTTGAACCGGTGATTTTTCGATTAAGATATCTCACCGAGGAAGGAATGATATCAAATATAATTTGATACAATTATTTAGTATCAAATAGAGGATGTATTCAAGATACGATAGTATGTGAGGAAATATTCATAATAGAGGAAAATTTGACGTTCAGTCTACGAACAATTTTGAAACACCTAAAAATTTCTAGAAGAAGAACTTTATTGTTAAAATTGTTTGAAAATATATTAGAATATAAAATTATTCTACTCTGAGGAGGAAATAGCATCGATGAGACATTACCATAGTATAGTAAGAATATTATACGAGATTCAAAACTTCTTTCTGAAATCCGAACTAATTATCTCATAGAGCTAATTACTCGTGTTATTCAATCCGTGTGATTATACGTATCCGAATACAACACCGGCAATTTAAGGAATGAAACGATACTTCATGAAATTTTCTGTTCTTATATTTCCACAGAGCATCAGTCCTGGTCCTGTAGAAACGGACATGCTGAGAACTGTACTTTCGGTAGATCGTAACACTTTCCCAATGTTACAAGACGTAGACATCGCCAACGCGGTCGTTTACACCTTGGGAACACCTGATGGTGTCGAGGTAAGAATAAATCGTTGCAAAAATTCCTTCAAAAACGAAAATTAAATTGTCGCGAGATTAATTTTCGAGAAAATTATCCTTAAAAATCCTACAACGATAACAACGCAAAATATCCGACTACTAAAAGAGACTTTTAGCTATCGTGAAAACACGATATCGTATACGATGGCTGAGAATTCTATGAGTTTCTTATTTTTTAAAAGTACGATAAATCAATTGCTACTAACCGATTGCGAAACAACAGATTACAAAAAATACCAAGCGTACGGTACAGTAATTGCTAATTATCTACACTATTATTACAGTGTTATCTACAGTATTATCTACACTCGTACTATTCTATTCGCACATTCACGTGAATAATGTTTGCAGGTTTACGAAATTACGATAATGCCACGGAATCAAACAATCTGTGTACCGATGTCCATCGGCCGGTGAGTATCGTTTTATATACTCGACAAACATGTAAATATAATCGATATAAATACACATGTGTATAACGTAAACACATTTTAGACAGTGATAGAGGACTGGACGAGATTTCTGGCTGATTAGAAAAACACGAAAAGGCTTATGACAAAAGTAAAAAGTTAGTACGCATACTTGAAGACAATCGTAGAAACAAAGAAATGTTAATCTACATTTTCCTTACAACATCCTTTAACTGATTTCTAGCGTTTATTGTATGTTACTCGATTTATTGTATTATACCAAGAAAGTATATAATAAAACATCTATATGCTTTTTAGGATTATGATAAATAAAATGCTAACTGAATCAAAAAAGAGTTATATTTTTTTCGATTTTATTATATGGTGCCAAGAAATTAAATCAAACGAGTGTTAGATCAATCAGATGGTTGTTGCAACGACGATCTAATTTAGATAAAACGAACCGTTTAAATTAGTTTCGAATGTTACACCGTAAAGTACAGTTTTATAATTATTCGACAATGAAAAATACCATATTGCAGACTCTGTACACGTGTTTTATAGAGTAATAATTCATCTCGCTACCAGAAAACTGTTTAGAATTTCCATCAATTACCCAAAAACGCTGAAACCCTGCGAAGAGTCCTTATGAATTCTAGACCTTGTAACAACCTCGCAAGAAACACAAGACAGACAAGATAGAACCAAGTCAACTCCCATAGATCTTACATGAAATCAAAATTAACTCTCGAACGCAACACACGTTACCACGCATCAAGTTTATCATACACACCGCTGAAAAATGCAATTCGCTAGATACTTCAAGAACCATGCACTTCAACTTTGAATCTATACGTCGCTAAATCGGTGCCAAACAAGACCTAGCGACATGACAGCACGCAATCGTTGAACATTCGAAAACTACGAATAGGGAAAGAATTCTTGTTATTTCTCTGAAAATATCCTGCACGATATACACTCGGAATAAGGGTACTCGAAACTGTATTGTACTTCTGCTAAAAATAAAAGAAATAAAAATTCTTTCTCTAGAAAACAAAGTACTTGTGTTTTATTTACAATTGATATTGCACGACGCCACGCGAGATTACGATTTCATAATTCTACATGTTATCGTCTTCTTACAGTGGAATATCGTTACGACACATATGCTTGGTTGAATGAATACAGGAAATTTGTAAAATGGCACAAGATTTCGTTTTTTCCCAACAGAGGAATTAATTGTATTTTTTCACAGCCAACTTCACGCTTCAACCGCATAAAAAAAAAAAAGAGAAGAAAGGAAATGACTCTTCGAACAACTCAATAATTTCTATACGAAGAGTGAAAACGAAAAATGGAACGTAGGTTGAAATAATAAGAATTTTCTTTATTTCTTCCTGTCCATTTGAAAATGCTAGATCCTTTTTTATATCGACTAGCCTAATAGCGATTTATCGATGTGTTAGTCATCGAGAAAGAGATGACGACACAATTTGACGCGAGATTATTCATTCATTCATAAGTGACTGTTGCATTTGAGATTTAAAGTGACCCTATTGTGTGGATCTGAGCGTGGTTACATCGGTGGATGTCGCTACTTACTAAGACAATTTGCAATTGTACTATATGATCAGACACTTATGATCTAGCAAGTCATCCTGACATTGAAATCAACGAGATATAGCGAATTCACTCCTATCCACGACAACGTAACTATTTCTTTGTCAATAAAATATAAAAGCACGTTTACCAATTCAAAAAGCGATTGAAATTTAAATTCAAAATTAGCCATGAACGAATGCATAGAAATCAGAGGACAGGGAAACTATAAATCTCATAAGAAGCAAAGGAAAATATTCCTTTCACTGTCCGACACGATTCCTCGTCGAAAAACATAGAATACTTGCGCAATTTTGCAAGATAATGGAAGTCAATTAATGTTACTACGTGATACTTTGTTGCTTCACGGAAGTTGCTAATTGTAAGTATTCAACCCATACAGTTCCAATCCTATATCTTCTCGAGGTATAATCACTCAGCCTATTAAGACACTCGACGCATAAAATTGAACGCCTAAGATGGATTTCATAACATGACTCTCATAAACCAGACAATGAGATTTGAAATCTCTCGTAGCCTAGGTGACTCATATTCACTTTTCTTACAAAATGAAGTCGGTTTTTCGATATGTATTCTTCTAATTATATACTACAATATGTACCTACTGCGAGTTAAATGAATTAAACGAATTAAATGACTCGACAATACTTGCAATAGTCAGCATAAACGTTTGAAAATTATTCACAGAATTCAACTTACTTCTTGTCCAATAAAATGTAATAATTAATCCATAATTCTACTCAACGAAGTAAAAAGAAGATTGTATCTGTACTTTTTCCTCTCTCAACTGTATACCCATAGTTAATTTCACGACGTATTAATAGATCAATTTCCAAATTAATAGACTTCATAAAATGAAATACAAACGTTCGTCTTAACCCTTTGCCTTACACGCAATCTGCCGATTGTACGAGCCATAATAGACAAGAAGTTCGTCATTTAGTTGTTCAGCTATCTGCACAAACTGGTACAAAATGTATAATTCTTGCGACGCGTATATTTCGGGGCTACAAAAAGAATTGTGAAATAATAAACAACGTTTGGCGACAAATAGTATTTATTAGACGCCTAGGCACAAATTCTTTACCATGAGCCAGACTCATGGTTTTCGCTAATGGTACAAATTCTTTACCGCAAGGTGATTGTAAGCCAACCAGTTAAATACAAAAAATCCAGCATTAAATAGATTAATAAATAAATTAACGAATCCAACGTCCAACTCCCACTTCCGCATCGTAAGATTTTCACATCCAATGAAACAAGAGAGAATCAAACCGTGACTTTAACCTTTAATCTAATAAATAATCCAATAAATAAACCAACTAATCAATATTACGATATTGACCTTTCGATGTCTGCCATAACTCAACCTGTTCATGAGGTATACGCTAAATAATAAAAAATAACAGGTCAAGGAAACTTTTCTGAATGAAAATATATGTACAACATCGATGACAATGCTAAAATTACTGTTCGTCACAGTCCAGGCAGCCTTTACTCGAAAAAATCATAAAATTTTCACGCGTACTATGACAATCATCCCCAAAGTGATAACACTAGAACTACCGACCTATAATGAGTATCTGAATACATACTTCACGAATGAAGATAATTGTAGTGGTACAAGGAAAATGAGCAACTTTGAACAATCGTGTTTCGATCCGAATGAAAGTAAGCAAAAATTTTGTCGAAAGCAATTTGTATGTTCTTGGAAATTGTAAAAATAAAATATTTGAAAATAGTCATTTTCACCCCTTTGGTAGTTCTAGCGTTAACATTGACACCTTTTTGAGATTTTAGCTTCCTGTCTTCTAGAAATGCGAACACGAACGATAATTAGATTCGACGACGAGAAGAAACCACGAAGAAATCACGATTGTTTAGGATAAATATCTTGGGATAGATTAAACAACCATTTCGAATGGTTGAGATGCTCAGTGTTCATTGCGCATAACATATTGTAGACATTCGTTCCCAAAGGGTTAACGCCCAAAAATGAGTTTCCCAAATTTATATTTAACGCTAAAAATAAGAAACTTCAAAAAATCCTTTTAATAGAAAGTATTTACAACAACGATAAGAATAAAAACTGTGTAACAGAATATATTATATAATTATTTCTGCGTTATAGGAAGAGAATATGGCTAGACTTTCTTTAGAACTACCGACCTATAACGGGTACCTAAATATATTTATAACGAATGATAATTGTAGTGAATAACTACGAACAATTGTGTTTCGATCCGAATGAAAGTAGGCAAAAATTTTGTCGAAAGCAGTTTGTACGTTCTCAAGAAATTGTAAAGATAAAATATTTGAAAAGAGTCATTTTCACCCCTTTGGTAGTTCTGGTGTTATTTCGAAGATGCAAAGCGTTTTTTCAATGATTCAAGGACAGCCTAAAGTTAGCAATATAAAGCAACGGAAGAAAATTGTGGAGAGACAGTGCGTGATACGACAGAGCACGAAATGAATCGTTGGAGCGGAAAGGTGGCAATAGTGACAGGTGCGAGTGGCGGGATCGGCGCGGCGATAGCCAAAGCTTTGGCAAGTCAAGGCGTAATAGTGGTCGGTTTAGCTAGACGATTGCCGAAGCTTCAAGAGCTTCAGGCGCAAGTCGGCAAGAAGAATTTTCACCCGATCGAATGCGATGTCATGAAGGAGGAGGATATCCATAAGGTGTTCAAATGGGTGGAGAAGGAGCTCGGCGGCGTCCACATTTTGGTGAACAACGCTGCAGTTATCAGCAACACTCCCGTCATCGGTAAAATTATCAATCACATGTTTTTCTTTCGTTCTTTCTCTGACTAGCGAACAAATTGCAGAAGATTATAAACTGCGAATACCTTTTTACCGGATTGCATTGCTCTGGAAATATATTCTCTTTTTATTCGACTGAATAATTTTTATACGTTTGGTAAAATGGATATGTTATAAAAGACAAAATGGGAAATCGAAAACCAGTTAGCTTGACTGGTTTGACTAGTTTTTAATACGAAATGCCTAAAAAACGAAAGATTTCAAATTAACGATATAAACTGAAATTTGTCATGCTGGATTAATCAATGCAAACTATAATTTTATGACTTGCACATTCCGTGAAATAGGAATATTCGCCAAGAAATATATTTAGCCCTTGTATGAACATGAGTGGAGTAGATAACGAAGTATTTAACTGTTTCTTTCGTTAAATATTTCGAATAAGATTTTATGCTTGCGAATCGTAATTGTATTTTAATAAATTTGTATCGAGTATGTGTATTATCATTCTGCCACCGTGTCGTAATTTTATTCGATTTAAATGAAGAGTAATTATGACACGATAGTAGATTAGGATGTCAACAAATATGGATATGAAATCTCTGTTCGTGAACTTATCTGCAAATTATCCTTTCATTTCGCTGACGAACAGAAATTATGTTGTATCTACGTAATCGAATCAATTCTCCGAACTAAATGTTTACGTAACAATATTGTGATATATATTGTTATATATCATTATTATTATTATATATCACTTGATAGCAACAATGAATTTCCAAGCGATTTCCACAAGAAGTCCCTGCTCTCTATGGGCAACCTGTTGCTCGAAGATGTTCAAAACACAATAATTTCACTTCTGTAAAGATCTTTTCTAGTCACTTACGTTTTATTCTTGTTGAAGTTAACGCATGATAATATAAAATTCGAAACAGAGATAACAAGTATACAGAATAATTATCATAGTAGCAAAGTTGACATACCCTACAAAGCCAAACTAATTAGACCAACGAATAAATTTATTCTCTTAAACTGAAACGATTATAAACTAATCGAAAGATGAAATATAATTAATAGTAAATTACAAATATTCGATAAAAGTTAGACAAATGGGGATGCTGAGCTATTAAGGTTTGTTCGAAAAGAAAACACCTTAGACTGACTATACAAATAGAATTTAAGAAAAGGATTGAAGTGTGATTTTCACGAGCAATTACTCCTCTTCTCGTTTTTAAACTCGATTTTAATAAAAACTATGGCTCGTGATAAACGAGAAGAATTAAATGTAAAAGAAAAAACGAAAATTCACTTGTAACATTAAATTACATTTTCTATGAATTGTTAAATTTTACAACGACACTTGACACGTGCACGTGTGCGTCAAACGCAAGGTATAGTCACTCGAGTTATTTTGCAGCGGTCATCGACCGTGATCACGATGGCCTTCACTTTTAACCCAACAGTTATACGTATAGCAACCTGCGTTCTTTCCTTACAGCCGAAAATCGGAGCATTTAAATAAAGAATTCTCAATGATTTTCCAAATCAAAATTCCACGATTGAAATTTATCTTACTCGATGCTCTAATTATCCTGAAGCTGTCAAATAATTTCGAGCATTTCCAACAGCGATGAGTAGAAAAAGTAAAGCTAAACCCTGTAATTCCTTTATAATATCTCATTGCGTAAGAATCACATGAATTTCAACGAAGAAAGAATCCACGACTAAGTGAGTCACGAACTTTTTGTTACAGAGTCGAATACCGAAGAATGCCGTAAACTTATAGAGACCAACCTGATAGCCCCTGCAATTTTAGCACGAGAAGCCATACTGTCCATGAAGAAACGTAACGCAGCCGGTCACATAATTAACATAAACAGGTACGAGATTCATTGACGTATAAAATTATTGTAGAACAACGTGTTAATTCCCGTAATGTGTATCCATTAATAGAACAAGAAGAATTGCTCCAATTATAGATACGAAGATGTATTTGTGTACGTTTCTTGCTAGAAATGTCAAGAAATATTCGACTGTGTAATTTTTTCATTCGTGTCTCGATACGATATTTACATCTTACGTGATTTACAGCGTAGCTGGACGATTCGCTGAAAATATACTATTACCAGTCGGCATGTATAGTGCAAGTAAATACGGCCTGAGAGCTCTGGGTACGGCACTTCGACACGAAATCACTCAGACTAAACTGAAAATCAAAATCACGGTAAGAAGTCACGATTTGCTACGTCAACAACCGTCGGACAGTCTGACAATTTCTTCTCGTTTCATCCTTTGAATTGATTAATTCAGAGTTATGATCCTAGCAACTTATAATAGTAAACTTCTATCACCAGAAGGTACGATTATCTTTTGACCAATGAAAGGTATACAAAATTATTCGAAGCGAAAGCCGAATTTGTTCTAATTTCATCCGATAATTCGATAATTGATATTATTCAATCCGTGAAATTGTACCTGTGTGCATTTATTTCCGACAGTTTGACAAAATGTAATAATACTTTTATTCTTGTATTTCCATAGAACGTCAGTCCTGGTCTCGTAGATACCGACATGTTAAGAGTTATATTTCCAAATTCAGATCTCTCGAATTTGCTAATGTTACAAGACAAAGACATCGCCAACGCAGTCGTTTACACCTTGGGAACACCTGAGGGTGTCGAGGTAAGAATAAATCGCGTGAAAAATTATTCCGGAAAAATTTCATCTAAATCGACCTAAGACTAATTTTGGACAAAGTTACCCTTAAAAATCTCACCACGATACTAACCCAAAATATCTGATTACTAAAAGAGACTTTTAGCTGTTGTGCAATAAATTGCGATAAATTAATTGCTATTAACCGATAACGAAACAACGCGCTACAAAACATAGTAAGAAGAGTAATTACTAGTAGAAACTAGGGTGAACATCAGCTGTTATCTACAGTAACACTGATCGATTTAGAAATTCACCTGAATAATATTTACAGGTTTCCGAAATTACGATGTCGCCACAGAATCAAGCATTAATAGCGCCTAATGTCAACTGTTAAGTATCATTTTATATGTACGAACATGTAAATATAATCTATATAAATATAAATAATGCGAATGTATTTTAGGTCTAGTGGGAAATGGTGGAGGAACGGCAAAGATTGGCTAACCAGAAAAACGCAAAAATGTTTATGGGAACAGAAAAAGGTATAGGTACACATACTTGAAGAAGGTTGCGGAAATAAAGAGACACGTTAATCTGCATTCTCCTTACATTTTTTCATTGATTTTCACTTTTTAGTGGCTTATTTTAAATGACAAAATACTAAAATTCTAACAGAAGGAAGAATATATTATAAAACATTTTTATCGTTATATGAAATGCAGGTTATTTTTCAGTCGCTTAATTTATTATTTATCTCGACAAACGAGATATATTTAAACACATAAGATAGGGAACATTGTGTAATTGGAAGATTATCGAACGATTTGAGAATATAAGATTCTGTTTGATAAACACAACGATGAATGTGGGAAAAATAAATTTTTTCTAAATATAGTAACACAAGAAATACGCAAGAAAAAAAAGGAAATATAAACTGTGGAATTTAAACAAAAATATAATTCGTTCTTTTATTGATCCTTTCGATTTGGTAGCTAATAATCACAAAATATATTCCTCTCGCGTGTAAATAATAAATTATATTCCTGTAGCTTTTCTCTAAAAGCATTATTTTCACGAAGAGAGATTTCGCAGATTAAAAAAATCTCTTCTCAGATGTAGACACTTCATCGCACCGTTTCTACGTTTGTTTTACGTTAATTGCAGAGTCAGGGAAAAGAGCTATATTTTTCTCGATTTTATTGGATGGTGCCGAGGAATTAAATCAATCAATTACATCAGATCGCTGTAGCAGCGGTGATCTAGTGTAATCTAGATAACACGAACCGTTTAAATTAATTTCGAACTTGACGTGAAAGTTGATTTCAAATTATTCCGATTGGTTAATGGAATTCAACGCGTGGATAAATTTATTCATAAACGCTTCGCGATTTTATTTAGCAAGGTGAGATCTGCTTAGGCGCAAGTTGAACGGATTTAAAAAAAAAAGAAAAACGATTTAATCTAGGGCACATTAAAATCCAATTTACATGACTCTTATTTTCACCCATAGAAATGTCTGACGAGATGTTTTCCACGCGTCGTTATCTCCGATCCTTGATCGTTAAATAAATAATGCATTTTACAGTTTTGCTTCTCGTACAGCTCATTTACCACTTCTCTCGCGTATAAGCCTATACTAGGTGAGTCTACGTTTTAACTCAAAGCTAAATTACAGTTACGGTTTAATCCGAGCCTCGATTAAATAGCATTTAGCATAAACCACGCCAATTTTTCATCTCAGAGCAAATATGTACTTAAATCTCGATAGAAATCGTGATATATCGATTTCGTTTCGCGAAATTATCTTTGTTCTCGCGTGGATCGTAATCCTTTCATGTTTCTCTTCGTTCCCAGATTTTGTGGAAATTCAAAAACACGTTAGCGACGAGACAGTGGAATATTAAAGTTCAATATGCCGAATCGAAGTCTCTTTCGTAAGACACGAAATTAAATAAAGTGTCGGTACAGTTATATTAATTTCCCTCGCTTCGAGTTGGACAAAAGTATCTTTGTTACGAATTGTTTCGCATTCGAGTGGTTTGTCAGGATCTCGATTAGTATCTGAAGAATTTTCCATCTGAAGAAATATCTATGGAAAACGATGCCAAGTCAAGAGCCACTCGTTAAACCAAAGATATTTATTTCATTTTATTATATTAAGAAATAAGATATTTATTTCAAGATGTATTAAGGAGAAACAAGCTATAATAAAACGTAGATAAACTCTGTAATAGAATTGAGAAGAAAGGTAGGAGAATCGATGATTTCTTCGTTGTTGATCTCAATCGGTGAACAGAAATCGGTTCCATTCGTTGCAAGCAGAACGGGTCGTGATGGAACACCGAACCGACACCATTTTCGACACAGTTCGCTGATTATATGTATAAAACGGAAGTGAGAAAAACGCTCGTTAAGCCTGAACAGCGTTTCGCATGGTGGGTATAACGTGCGAGCACAAGTCGAACGTGACATAACGACAACGAATCTTCTAAAAACCAAACGATCAGGCCTCCAGCACGAAATCGTCATTGTTTCGCACCTGTGCATCAACAAAGAGACGGAAAAAAACAGATAAAACAAATTATTAAAAGATAGAGCAGCTGTGAAACGTAATTATTTTTTCAACTGCAGGAACTCGGTCTCTTTGAAAACGAATTACACGTGACAAAACGTTGAATTTCCGTAGAAAAATCAAGTCACACAGACACAATCTATCTCAAACGCATAAAGTCCATCAAAAAAATGATCGAACGAAATTGTGAGATCGTCAAAAGTATCTCTGCATTCGGAAATATCGAGATTCTCGAAGATTATATTATATTAACCCTTTAACGATACATTCGGTGCATACTAAACGATTCGAAATAACAAATCGTGGAAAATTCCCCAAATTAAAAAACATGTACGACATTAATCACAATGGTAAAATTATTTTTCGTTATATTCGATGCAGCTTTCATTCTGAAAAATTAAAAAACTTCCATGTATCTTGTGACATTCGTCCACGAAGAATTAAGTAAATTTTTCATAGAGGTTAAGTAACAAAACGCACGATTTCCATAATCACCGACGAGTTGATTAGAGACTAATAAAAAGAACCCCTAGAAAATGCAAAGATTTTTGATAACACCGAGATATCGCTTCTATCTCAAAAAGAAACTCGTCCACTCGACTCGAAAGCTTCGAGATCTCTAAGTCGAAATAAATACAAATCGTTCGTTCACGAGATCCAGAGAATCTGCGCTTGATACACGAAATTATTTCCTCTCCCATGTTCTAACTGTAATCCCCTAAACTCGACTAAGATAATACGTCGGTGTCTCGTGGAACGATCCTCAAGAGAGGATGTTTCATAGCTGTAACACGTGTCGCTCAAGATGAACGCAGCTGTTGCTTCTGGAAAACATATCCTGGCCAGCTCGTAAAAGACAGTCACGTATTGTATGAATCTTCCGTGACGATTAAACCTTCGAATTGGTATAATTTGGAGAAATTCACAGGCGAATCTCTCAGGATACTGCCCTGGAATCATATCGATATTCCTATGGGACACGAGCGTCTCGAGTTTCAAAGTTCTTGCACTTGCAAATTAGCATTTTCTACACTGCTCGCTCTCTCTCTCCCTCTCTCTCACACTGTCATTTCCAATTATTCCTTCGTTATCTAACCGCTTTCAGAAGACGATAAGTATATTTTTAATTTCAAAGTTTGAATATCTCCGACTCTTCGGGAGATAACAGTGACACGAGTAAAATAAGCGCATTGAACTAACACGAGGCCGTGCATCGATCAGTGTTCGGTCAGATTCCAGTCGAATATTCTCTGGTGTACTCACACTTTTACCGAGATTGAAACGTCACATTGATCGAGAATATCTCTTTTATCGCATTAAGGTGTACGACTGCCGATCGACCACGACGAAACGCGACTAAACCAACAGGGCAATTACGTTACATCGGGTCGTTCGAAAAGTCGTTTCGTTCTTTTTTTCTTCCTTTTTTTATGCGGCTGAAGCGTGAAGTGTGAAGCTGAAGAAATGTAATCAGGTTCTCTGTTGGGAATTAACGAAACGACTTTCCGAACGAGCTAATACATTTTTCAGACGAACGTTAGATTCTTCGAACGAGTGTGCAAACACACATTGTAACGGAATAAATAAATCATCGAACTAGAACGGAGAGATAGTAATCGTTGAAGATGTGAACTCCTTCTCGGGATCATAAATTTACATTAAACGACAAGATAATATTATTATATTCGCGATACAGAAATCACCGGATACCGTGTGCAATAATTGCTTTACATCTCTCGAACTGTTTTCGATAAGCGAAATTTAGTAAGGCCAGAGATTTCCCTGGATTTGACTAAAATGCTAATTGAAATTGCCCGTGTTTTATTACGCTGTACTATCGCGCTGAGCACCGCGTACATCTTTGTTTCGTTATCTCGAGTCATTCCGACGTCATTAATCTCAATTCTCAATGGGACACCGTACGTGCTAATTAGGAAAGAAGAGTTGATGAGTTTCGCGATAGTTTCTGTCGTCGAGAACGACTTTATAACTGACGACTGGCCGTATTGCTGGACAATCATGGCGTGAATAACTACGTGGTCAAGGCACCACAAAGATATCGGTCTAACATTGAAATGCTCCGTTTCGTCCAGGTTTATGTCCTTTGCCTGTGGTTGCTTTGCACTTGCGTAACCAATTACACGGGTTTTCGCTAACGATTTACCTGCCGATGAATTTGCACGTTTTTCGTCAATGGAATTTGGAAAGTGAAAGACTATTAAGGGACACTACTGGCAGTTTCATTGCGAAAGTTTAACGTAGCCGAAAATCTTTTATTTTATACCGATTACTCTTAACAACTTTTCCAATGTTTCTACGTTATTAACACTAGGTTTACAGGGTTTTTTTGTATACCTATTTCTACGGACACCCTTCAGATTTAGGGTAAAGAAAACCACATATTTTCTTTAAAAAACAAACGATGGATTTAATTTGAAAACAATCGCAATATTAACAGACTTAATATAAGTTAATTAAATCTATTAATATCGTATCATTGAAGCAACCCATCCGTCAAATTCACGGGTCCCGTAAATCTAGTGTTAAATTTTCGTTGTCCCGTTATTTACAGAATTCGAGTGAACGTAGAATTATCGTGGAACTGATACAATGTTGTTAAAGTATACGTGACAACGTTAAAAATTTGGCAAGTTGGACGGACGTAAAATATTCATGGGTTGTGCGTGTTCGCTACTTGAAACTCCACTGTCCGCGATACAGAATTTAATATTCACTCGCGACCATGGAAAGGAAGTGCAAATTCGTAATCTTGTTTCGTTTTTTTCGCTTCGTCTACTAGAAACACGGTAAAATGCATCGAGTTCGAGATTCCCTGGCCGTGATCCAGAAACAATACATTGCGAGACTCTTCCCCGCATGCAAAACGCTGTGCTACTTGCATCTTTCTCAATTCCCTATTCCATTTTCAAATTTATCAAGCAATTTTTATTGAAATTACGTTATACCTAACACTGCATAAATAATTCATACGAGTAACTTCAAATAATTATAGCAAATTCTCATAAAACGAAGATCCTAATTAGCGAACGATTATCAACATTTTCCCCGAATTTTTAACGCAACTTCTGCTAAAATTGATTTAATTCCAAAATCATTATTAAACCCAAGATTATCTTAACGTATGAGCTCATAACTGATACGCTGTGGACCCCAAGATAACAACTTCTGAACAAATATTTGGTATTTTAATCGTTCTAAACTATGACGCATTTTACAAACTGAATTGAAGTATATGTAGTTATATTTATTTAATTGAAGTAAACATAGATACAATCTTGTCGACTATTTACATTTTTTTCCCCGAGTTATCGCACAAACGATGAACCTCGTATACTGTTTTTTTTCCCGCGGCTGTTCAACGATGACTGAAACGATGTGGAAACTAAACTAAACTTCGGTTGCTGGAAAGGAATATTCATAACAGAAGGTAGACGAAAATCTGGGGAATTCCTCGAGATCCATGACTTCGCGAAATAGTACATTCGATAGAAGTTATTATTAACCGTATAATGGCTGAGAACTTTATAACTTTCTCAATCTAGATCAAACAAAAAAGTTTCGCGTTATAATCGCCGAATGCGATGGTCGACTTGAACGAAAAGGAACAGGAATAAACTTATTCAGAAAGCCGCAGTTATCCGGCCATACTTTACATTCTGCAGAGCTGCTGGTTTGAAATGAATTTAAATGGTTTGCATTAATTGAAAGTCATTCCACGAGGCGCAGAATCCAAAAATGCAAGCCCGTTCGCCGAATTTTCCCAACGTTTGACGAGTTTATGCCAAGGTAGACACTTTTTACTTTTTCTTTTTTTCCAGAAAGAATTCGTTATCTCGCCGATCTTTGATTTAAAACCGTTATGTGCGTGAAACTACACGGTGTGCAAGATTAAAGATACTAACTGTATCTATCATTAATTGAAATTCTTTTTCTTCTTTCTTTTTATGTAACCGAAGGAAACAACACGTGTTAAACAATTATCGATGAAAATAATTAAACGTTTCGCTAGATTATACACCGATCTCGTAAAATTGCATGGTTCTATTTGTTTACAAGCGTTTGTTGTTTGGGAATTTTGCGTTTGAAATTAATTTCGATATCGAAATAAATATCACGCGCAATTTCGTGAGAATGTGAAAGATTTGTAATACATTTTCTTACAAATATTTCAGCCCTGGTAACAACCAAAGTTACGACGTGTTAACGATGATTCTAACAGATCCTATCGTAATACGATACGTATCGTGAGTTACTTTCTTGCCTAATGGCTTTATGTAAAATCGTCGAAATCTAAATTGATTCTAAATTATGTTCAATTTCTTGTTGCACAATCCTCAGGAAATCTGTGCCTCTCCAGAATGTAGACTATCAGGAAGAAATCATGTTCTTTGGAAATTTTAATTGCCTATTAAAACGGAAAATCACTCGATATATTAATTTCTAGAAAAACTACGCGATTATGAGGAATTGAGGAAATAAAGATAAATTAATAGACGATAAAGTAACGATATTAAAAAGGAAGGAAAGAGGGACACGAGCTCTTTTGTTCTGTTCCAAATTTTTTAAATTATATAAGTTACGCAACAGGATGTAAGCATGACTGACGAAAAACGATATTCGGATTTATTTAAGAAAATTCGTCGAGAGCATAACAGATTCATAACAGCATAGTAGCGCCTTGGATTCGATTATTTCCTTTCGAGACACGCTTGATCACGGACAAAATATAAAAACACTTCTCGAGGTTGTAGGAACGCGGCACTTAAGAGTGAATTAGAAGAATCGCAGTCTCCTTCAAACTGGTGAATAAGAAAGTGTGCAGCATTGTGCTCCGAGGTGAGCCCTCTTTAGTATTTGCCTAATTAAGTACACTGTAATACCTCGTATCATCTCTTTTATGAATTTTTCATGAAACCTTGTCTAAAGTATTCATTGTCTGTTTTATTAACCCCTGTTTACATTTAGCCAGACGTACGCGAGTAATTTTTACCGTATACCTGTCTAAAACTGTGCCAATATTCTATTAACAATATTCTATTAATATATTAATATATTATAATATTCTATTAATATATTAACGATATTCTACTAACACGAAAAAGTTTGTAATTTCGGTGACTCGAAAACCATGACTTTAAGGATTAATTTATTTTATTCTATCTCTGTTTGAATATTCTAAACGATTAAATTACTATTCGTTAATGATATTTTACCTTTCTGTATCTAATAATTTACAGACTAAATCTTTTATTGTTTATAACTATAAATGGAAATTCGATATTTATGCGTTGAATTGAATTGTAATATCTGCTATAGTGTAATTCCTGTATAAAAATATATCAAAAAGAGCTAAATTTGACGAGTGTATATCGCAAACATAACTAAACTAACTTAACGTATCACATTTTTTCGTGTTACTGCTATTCGTAATTGCCTCGACATGGCGGCAAAGTGCGCGCATGCGCACAGCCTGCAATATGTCTGACGAAATTATGCACAAAAAGAATACTATTACTTTCACCCTTTTTTAGCGAGAACGTAATTATTCACCTACTTCCTTAATCACTATTCCATATCTGATTATTTGTAAAGCTATCTACCTTATTTATCGCTATAAATTTTATCACATTATAATGTATTACATTATAACCGTACTATTTCGATAAAATGTTCCATTCTTTTCAGAGAAAAGAAAAACCAGAGCTTCTGTTTAATTTTAAGGATTAATCGATTAAATAGACGAAGCGATTACTGTTATTTACTATTATTACATAAATTCTTGTCGGAATATAGACTTACCTACTCGATCGCTGCATATCGTTCGATATTTTCTGCAAGAATGTGATATAATACATTCTTCTCGACGATCAATTTTATATTTCTCTTTAGGAAGAAGTCCTTTAGGAAAAGATCCGTAACAATTGATATTAACACTACTATTAACATTGTCGTTACGTTCACTGATTATTTTTCACTGTTTTATTCACGAAAATTACGATGCACACCATGCGCACGAAACATTCGGATACTGCGCAGCATGTCTGCGCATTCGATCGAAAAAGTTCGATCGAAGCAATCGATTATCTCGAACAGAGAGAAGCTAGCCACGATTATACGACTTAAAATTTTTCGCGGTTCCTTGGTTTCAAGCTAGTATTACAATATCGCCACGTAATAAACTAAAAAGCCCTATTCCCTAGTGAAAAAAATCTATCAATTATATTTCAAGCCGATTTTATTCGATAACCCTAAGGAACTGCGAAATAGAAAATAACGCGTAGAAAGCGATACTTTCAATGGGAACTATGGTTTCTATTGATGCACTCGTTTTAAATAAATTACTGTCCAGCAAAAATGTGTGCTCTATTTTCATTTTACGCTCGTAAGAAACTGTTTTCTACATTTCGCGGAAGTAAAAGTACAAAACTACGTCTTGTCTATGACATAACCTCGTTTTTAGGTAAACAGCATGATCTAATATCAATCATTCTTATGTGTCAGGCATAGAAGTACGCGATTTAGAAACAAACGAGAAGCAAGTCGAATCGAGTCTTGCAGAAATTAGAATACACGAATTGAGTTCAAAAGAAGTTCACTAAACACCACGCGAACTGATGAAAAATGAGTACTGTCACGTGTACGCATTTTACTACGATAATCAGTGCATAACCTATGCTCGTACTGCTTGCAAATGAGTCTCGTTATAATTCACGTTTATTAAACATCAAATTTGACTATAATATATTTGTAACGATCAAACGATTTGTAATAATCAACAAAATAATTATTATCCAGTTATTACTTCGAGAAAAGATCAGAAGTATGACTTCAGTTGTACTACGACCTACGAGATCAAAATTCAAATTTAAAACATGATAATTATATTAAACTATAAAGTTTATTTGTATTTAATGCAAATACATATACTTAAAAGCATTAAAAATTATTTTAATATACTCTATATTATACTTTATTAGTGTTACTCTATTAGATTGATATTTTTAAATCAGAAAAATTATTTTATTTGTAAAACTGGAAAGATATAGTTTAAATTACGTGTATTTCATAATCCCTTTCTCCCAAATTTTTCCAAAATCCCTAGTGTTAATAAAATTCCTAGAGAGATATGCGAAAAATTATTACAACAATGAATTTTCTTCGATATTATTTATTACTACGACTACATGTATACCTTCATTTTTATCATCGTCTAATTATTTTTCATTCCTTCCTTAAATACGCCAGACTTTTTTCTTCTTTATTTTAACCTTTCGTAACTTTTTCTTTCATTTATTGACCACGCATTTTACACCACTCGAGCGTTTTCATACCTAACACGACATTTTCGCATAAAGACTGTAAATAACGAGGAAATGCCTTTCAACGTCCGCTCCCAATCATTTGAATATGTACCATAAGCACGAAGTTTAAGGGCGACCTGGTAACTAATTACCGAATTAAGAAAGTCGTTAGTTGGAATGTAAGCCATGTTCATCTCCCTGTTAATCAGCATGCAATTTTTCCAGTAGCGTAACCACATAATGCGAGAACGTACCTTCATGGTTGCTCACCAAACAGTTTGATGTATTTCATGCAACGCTTTTGTGCATTTAACGTTTCGTGCAAACCAACTTGTAAATCGCTTTACATAGAACCCTATCGTTTGAAACGAGGAAAATACCAAGTTCTTTAAACTTTAATATTCAAAATCGTGGAAGTCCGATTCTTATTTCATTATTTTTAGGGCCCTTGGTTGTTTATCATTCGTTTGGAAAAATTCTATTACACGCGAATCTTTATAATCTCGGATATTCCAATCTTAATTAGACCTTTACAATTGAAAAGAATCCGTTGCAAATATTCTACCTTTAAAAAAGAATTTTGATTCAATGTTTGCATTATTTTTGATTCAATATTTCCTAACATTATTCAACGTTGAAATATATTTACCACGCAAATTTCAAACATCGAAATACGCTTTTACAATTCTTACTCCTTGCACGATGTGAAACGAAGGATTTCATATTTATTCAGAAAATAAAATACAAATTGGAACGTCGAGGCTTTAATTGCTCGATAATGTTCGTCATTGTTCACTCGATTCTGAACTTTTGAAGGAATTCTAAATGTTATGCAATATATTAGAAGTACAGAATACAATAAATCGAAAGTACAGAATGTATGTCGCAAATCTTCGAACTTGTAGAATATAGGTTTCGAAAACTTTGCCACGAGTTTCCACAGCGACCAACCATATTTCGTATTCAAAGGAAGTCGAGAAACAGCGGAAACAAAGAGAACACGGTCTATCTTATAAAATGTATCACTGTTACAAACGACGTTTCTGTCGATACCATAAAAATCAAACATTCTACGAGAATTTAAGGATAAAGCACATATACCAGCTGCTTCATCGATCGCGTGAAAAAATTGTATACAGAGATTTTCTTAGAATTTCGATATTTTTTGTTAGCGTTTGATACCACAACAATCGTACGACCTTGTTTCACAACAAATTTCTACGGCATAAGTAACTTTCAGAATGTAAACGAATCAGCTGAACATATTAGATCTAATTAATTTCCACACCTTGACTTCTATTTAATTTTTCTGTGTATCGCATTATTAATACACGCCAAACTAGATGCTCGATTTCGATCAATTAATTCGCAATAAAGATCGTGTTTGTTACAGCAGACTTTTCCTTTCTATTAAATGCATGTTGATCACTAATTAACGCGAAAGAAACCGACCACGTTCATCGTATTTACCTTAAGAGCGTTATCGAATTTGAAAGTTAATTATTTAATTATTGAATTTAAGAACTTCGTGTACCTTCTAATTGCCGGAGAACAGGATACCATAGCGAAACAAGACATGTACATACAAGAGATAGAGTCATATATTACCCATTTTATAATTGTATTTAAATACTGGATGATTATTTGCATCTAAATTCGATGCGTATTAAAATTCCTATTATTTAGTAACATTTTAACCCAATTACGAAAACTTACTGTCCAGCTAACGAGAACTAGAAACTAGCCATTAAATGTTTAATTTATAAACATAAATAAACGCGTAGGTTTTTATATTTATCACGGTCGTGCCTGAAAAGATAATTCCGTTAACTGAGATCGTGCATAGATTAAAATAAAGTAAAGACTATTTCGTATAAACATTACTCGATTAAATAAACTTTACGGTAAATTTTCGTTGTAACCATCGTTTTTATTTATACGCTCCTCGAATAATGTTTACCTCGTTAAATACATATTTCCTCCATTACATCAAGATATTTTTTTACTCCATTTTTTTCCTCTCTACAACCACTATTAACATGCTTCAGACATCTTACTTTCACAGCTACTAAAAGCATGCAATCATATTTTAATCGAGTAAAAACGTAATTATATGTTGTTTCTATTCTAACACTTTAATTATTGTTATCTAAATCTCGTATATATTCATACATACATTATCAGTGCTATCTCTTTTAGGGACATTTCAAACTAATTTTCTTCGCCTACGCAAACCTACAGGTAGGAATAATCAATGGTCGAACCAAGAGTTAACGAAAAAAACATAATAATCGGAGGAAATCGAGGGAATTAGCGACAATTAGCGAATCGGTTTTCGCAGCAACCCGTTTATGACAATCTCAACGTCACGCCGATTGGAAATTTAATTGCTCATCGCAGCAATTAAATGGCCGATGCGACGTGCTTTATTTACCTTTCCATCTAATTATTCAAATCGTATTTGGCAAACTGCGCCACTGTCCGGAACAATAACGTTACATTATCTCAACGATGCGATAATTTCAGTGGAATTTTAAAAAGCTGCTGCTTTTGTTTCGTGTCTCGGAAGTTAGCAACCGGTACCATTGATCGTTAAAAATTAATTAATTGTTAAATTACACTCGAAATTTACTCGATACCCTACATGTTTCATACGCACTTTACGTCTTGATTTAATTATAAAATCACGAACAAAAACAATAAACTTCTTAATCTCGCTGACGTTGAACGAAGCAAAACGTTTCTTTCTTTTTTCTCTCTGTTTTCTTCGACTTTTTGCGCGACTTTAAAGCATAATGTAATCGAACGTTCACAGCTAGACTAGAATAGAGTAAAGATACAATGAAATATCGCGGTTACATAACGAACGTACATCGAAGTTTCTCCAGCGACGATTTAAACTGTTATTCGCGTGCACGCGGATCGTGTGGAACGACTATCAATTCCTGCTACTTTCATTTTTTTTTTTTCTTAACAAGAACATTTATGTGCGAGAAATGTGCGTTAACAACCTCGTACGCACGCGTTGCCAACTTTTTTTTCTTTAACGTTATTTCGTTTAAACCAACTGCTCTATTTGCAAGAGACTGAAGCATGCAGAAGATCGCGATGATTTCACTTCGCACAAACGTTTAACATCGTTTAAAATTTCACGAAAGCGCAGAGGAAGGTGTCAATCGCGAATGAAATAGTTCGCAGTGATATAAAAACTTATAAAACGCGATAAAAGTCCGAAGTTTGTACCCCTTTGCTCGATGAGAACGGAAAAAGCGAGAAATCTTTGAGAAATTACGAGAAACTTCGAGGAATTATTAAATCTACGAAAATTAATTTTCCTTAAGGAGTACACATCGAGCGAAAAAGTTTCCGTCGATAATTTAATATCGTACCAGGATGATTAATCGGATCGACAAATTGGTAGACACGTTTCGGTGCTATATACCGATCAAATCCAGCTAATTACAGAACTCGTGATCACAAACGCATTACAATCCTATTACTTGACCAATACCTAAGTAACTACTGATTATTCAAACATTGACAATTAAATATAATTGCCTGAGGAATGAATTTAGTCAAATTTCCCAACGAGTTTCTCATATTATCCTGATAATTTGCCAACAGTTTATCTCAATAAAAAATAACGCGATTAAACAGCTTACCCGAAACTAAATACCATAATCAAACTACTATCACATTCTGATAAATTTAGCCTCGTACGTGATTATTTTACCACCAATTTCGTTTCATTCCTCTGAGCCAAATTCCACATTTTTCTCGTGATAAATAAATTTTGCGGAAGTCTATTGTATCTCGTTTACCATCCATATAATGATCTATCTGATCGAGACTACGAGTCATTCAAATGATCGATGAATCTAAATACCGCGAGATTCAAAGTTGCTGAAAGTTGAGGTGGTGGAAGTTCGACGGAGGGAAAGAAAGAAACGAGGAAAACCATAACGATTGGAAAGGAACGGAGGATTTTCACGTGTGCAGCGTGGATTTTTCGCGCTCGCCTCCTCCATTTTCCTCCCCCAGAACACCACTTTCGTTATGCTCCAGATCCTCCCCTTTGCCTCCTCGCCGCTCGCCGTACGGAAAATCTAAAGTGGTAATAAACCAACAGGTCTCGAGTTTCCTAGGCAGTCGGTTCTCGGATTGCCAAAGACCAGTCTGCCCGAACCTGATCTCTTCTATTCCATGGAAAGATATACTTGCGCGGGTCTCCGCAAACGTAACCGGAAAAAATGGACAACTTATCGCGAATAATGGGATACACCGCGGTCGTTCTTCCCCTTTTCCATCAACGTAAGGGTCCTTCTTCTCTCCCTCTTCTTCTCTAGCAAAGCACGCGTTCGACGTGACCGGAATTGTTTCATCCGTATCGGTATAGAATAAAACTACCAATCGTCAGGTCTCGAATGGGATTCGCGAAGGTATCACCATCAGGTGGACTTAATTTTCGTTAACCTTGATTATTGTCGTTCGAGGTGCAAGAGAAGTTAGGGTGTATTTGAAGAACGGTGAAGAATTCCTAGTATAGTGAGAAGAAAGCGAGATCGAACCAGCTGTCGAATTTGATTTCAAAGTTTCTCGTCTGTTACAGTTGATTTCGAGATGAATGTCGCGTTGCTAGCGCACTTTTTCGTCGTGCTGTTCCTCGTGGAGTTAATGGTGACAAGCGTGGACGCGATTTTCTTCTCGTCTTTCCTGTCCACGAAAGCGAAGACGAACCTTCCAACGCCAGTGAAATACAACGATGACAACCTTGAGGACCACGCGTATGGTGATCAACAACAGACTAAACAGAAGCCTCATATCATCGTCATTCTTGCCGATGACATGGTAAGTTAAGAACGATGTACTAGTCTCTAAGAAACACGATCAGACAAGGATCTAACAACGGTCCATTATGTGAAACGTGTTAATCTGATTTCGCTCTTTGTACTTGTAATTAAAGCTACTTTTAATATTTCGCTCTGTCATCTTTCATCTCTTCTTTCTTATTTCGCAAACAATTATTCTCTCGATTACGATGAAACTGCATAACAAACGATTACTTTGCCAAGTGCAACGAGTCAACGTGATAGCAAAAATTTTAACAAGTATTAGGTGATCCCATAAGTTTGTTCCGCGGCGCTATTTACATTTTTCGTCGCGTTTTATAAAGTATGTCGATGATTAACGCGTTTGCCAACGAAATAGGAAGAAGTGGTAGAACAAAAAAGCGACTACATTTTCTCTTAACGTTTAAAGGTTTATTCGAGGTATAATTTTGAACAGTAAAAATAAAAACACGAACTTATGGGACGACCTAACGTAACGAGACGTAGGATGACGAGTAAGAATCCAGTAAAGAGCGAACAATAGGGATAATAAAGGGATAATAAAAGGGCATTTTCTAGTAAGAAAATGTAAATCGACTGCTTAAAAAGCACTTACGTACTATTACATTTAAAATTATGCACTAGGGGTGGAACGACGTAAGCTTTCACGGATCGGACCAAGTCCCCACGCCGAACATCGACGCCCTCGCGTACAACGGTGTGATTTTAAATAATCATTACGTTCCTGCCTTGTGCACGCCGAGCAGATCCGCTTTAATGACCGGGAAAAATCCTATACATCTGGGCATGCAACACTCTGTTCTGTACGCGGCCGAGCCACGAGGGCTTCCCCTCGGCGAGAAATTACTACCCGAGGTAGGTTTCCGCACGAATCGCATTTTCAGAATTTTCTTTACCCTTCGTTTCTCGTAAAAAGTTCGGCCACGATCGCTGGCCAAACCTCTGGAAGCCTTTAAGTTTAGTTACTGGAAGTAGCCAACGATCCTCATCGAATACATCCTATCCGAACCAATTTTCGTTGCAGTATTTAAGAGAAATAGGGTACAGAACACATGCCGTTGGAAAATGGCACTTAGGATACTTCAGAAAAGAATACACTCCGACGTATCGTGGATTCGAGACGCATTTCGGATACTGGAACGGTCTTCAGGATTATTACACGCACATTGTGCAAGAACCGGTAAATATCCTCGAAAATTACCCTCGTATCGAGTAGATTTTCTAAATTTTACATCATCGTTTATACCGAGGACTGTGAAAGTCGGAGAGTAATACGGATAAATCGATTTATTATGCGAAATACGTATTTTCATAGGATCCACAATTCAGCCGGTTCAGAGGCTTCGACATGAGACGAAATCTCACAGTGGCATGGGACACCGCAGGAAAATACGCTACAGACCTATTCACGAACGAAGCTGTTCGACTAATTAACGAACACGACACTGATCGACCGATGTTTCTGTATCTGGCCCACCTGGCTCCTCACAAGGGGAACAATAATCAACTACTGCGAGCACCCGACGAAGAGATCGCGAAATTTTCGTACATACTCGACCCCGAAAGAAGAATCCAAGCTGGTTAGTATTTTACTTCGCAAAGTACTCTGCTATGTTAAACTTCAACAGTATAACGCGACGTGTCATCGATTTACTTGGGACTCTATCAAATTTAAAGTTTTCAAGCGCATCGCGAGTCGATAATCCTAGTATTAACGAGATTTAAATTTTATCGTGTTCGGATAGTTTCCGAGGAATATCTCTTGTACTGAAATAAGAATAAAAATTACTCTGTTATGTTAAACTTCAACCGTATAACGCGACGTGTCATCGATTTGCTTGGGACTCTAACAAATTTAAAATTTCCAAGCACATCGCGAGTCGATAATCCTATTATTAACGAGATTGAAATTTTGTCGTGTTCGGATAGTTTCCGAGGAAGCTTATAAAGTGAAATAAGAATAAAATAATAATTTTGGTAATGTGTGAAATTTGAGCGTTGCAACTTACCTACTTGCAGCTGTCGTGTCGAAATTGGATCAAAGCGTCGGCGAAGTGATGGATGCGCTGAGAAGTCGCGGCATGCTGAAGAACAGTATAGTACTCTTCATGAGCGACAACGGTGCGCCGACAGAGGGTTTCCTGAGTAATCAAGGCAGCAATTACCCTCTTCGAGGCGTAAGCACATCCTTCGCGAGCTGCCGGTACTCTTGAGTCTTGAACGGCTGAAACTTAGAAAATTTTTCAGATGAAGGACAGTCCGTGGGAAGGTGGGACAAGAGGAGTTGCAGCTATCTGGAGTCCTCTGATTAAGAAATCTAAAAGAGTCTCGAATCAAATGATGTTCGTGTCCGATTGGCTTCCTACGCTCCTGTCTGCAACAGGTTACCAGAATGATGTTAAAGGTACCAATTACCGCAGATTTCGCAAGATAAAACATTTGCCCGATTGAAATTTGTGCAAAATCGAAGTTTCACGTTAAACGTAGAGGAATTGTTTCATCGTGGTTCGCGTATCCTTTAGGAGCGGATAGGAAGCAACTTGGGAACATCGATGGATTCGACCTCTGGCCAGCTTTGGTATCGGACAAGATCAGCTCGAGATCCGATGTGGTGATCAACATCGACGATCTTAGTAATTACGCCGCTATCAGACGTGGCGATTTTAAATATGTCATTGGTCAAACGGAAACTGGCGGTGCCTGGGTTGGAGCAACCGGAGAACCGTCCGAAGGCATTTCTCCGCGATACGATCCCTACAAGATATTGTACAGCAAAACGGGTGTCGCTATTTCCGGTGTCATTACCGCCAGACAGGCGATGGAGTTAAACGAGAGAAGAAAGAGAAGCGCGCGAAACGTAAACGATACTCCACCGAAAACCAATTTCCAAGAGAAAATACTCACCGCAGAGAACATTTCGGAATTGCGAAAAAAAGCGCAGATAAAATGCAACATCGAAGAGAAAGACAGAGTCAGTGTTATTTGAGTAAAAATTATAATATTTCTTTTATAAATAAGATTACATACAATTCTCTATTAATACTTTTCCTTAGTTTTACTAAAAAGAAAAAAAAAACATGCCACAGCCTATTATAAATTTTAGCAACGTTCCGCATTGCGAACCTTTACGAAAGAAATTTTGTTACAGATTTCTTGCGACCCTATGAAAGCGCCGTGTCTCTTTAATATAGAAAAAGATCCTTGCGAAATGGTGAACCTTGCTGACAGAAGACCAGTGATCTTGGCTATCTTAGAAAGAATTCTGATGAAGTACAGATTAACAGTGATACCACCTAGTAATGTGGATGGAGATCCCAGAGCGGATCCATCACTTTGGAATAATACTTGGACCAGTTGGGACGAACCTAATCCATTAGCGCTTGCTTATCTGAATACCGAAGAATTTCAACAGTCTTCCGGGCCGGCGATCGCACTGATGTCTATCATTTTTGGTCTTTTCGTTGTCGGAATAATGACGCTGCTTGCTTTGAAGTGTGGAAAAAGTAACTCGAACAACTTGGAGAATTCTGAATGTCAGAATTATCACGAAGACGTCGGTACTACGAACGGCAACGAAGAATCATTTCCTATGTCTAGAATTATACCAAATATGAGAGAAAATGGTATGCCTAAACACGAACAAATAAATTGACGATTTCGAACGAGATACACGAGAGTTCAACCTCGTCTGATTACTGTAAAAATTTATTACTCTAACTATAATACTACTATGCAAAAATATTGACAGTATTCTCCTTTGCATCTGTCTTATTCTAATACGCGAATTAAATGCAACATCGATTCATTTATAAATCTACAAAATCAATTAGGCATATATACAAAATTCACGATTGCTTATCTCGTGTTATCTCGTTCTACATTCTCCTATACAAAATGCGATCTACACGGTATACACAAGCCTTATATCGTTGATAAGATAACAGTGATAGGATGAAACAAAATCTACACCTCGAAGTACCGCTTGCTCGGCAAGTTTGTCGTACTTTCTGATAGTCTCATCATATAATTCGCAACATTTGTAAATAGTCCACAACCTTAATTAACTACTATGAAATATTCACACTGACTGGTGTAAACAATTATACCTGTAACACTTACAACAGAATTAAATATACACGCATGTTCATCCCATTCGATTAAAATCTATTACACCCACGACTAACAATAAAAACACATCTATGAATAAATACTTTAGTTTCATAATTTATTTATTCACCGACGCTTTCTTCGTTTTGTACAAAATTTCGTGGAAATAGAAAGTTCGAATCATCACGATTAAAAAGCAACAAATAATTGCGGCACTTCCATTAATAGATAAAAACGTTTTAGTATTAATATCGAGTACTAATCATCGTGTGATTTGCCAACATTTTATTTATTCTCGATTCATTCGGTATTTCCTAGGTTCGCTTTAATAAATTCGTTTTAATAAACGGCTGGCAAATCACAGACAATTTGCATAAAACGCGTATTAAACAAAATAGTTTACCAAACTATACTGATTAATCGTTGGAACAGATATACTTCCGGTAGATATCGCAACTCGATACCCGAGAAACATCTTAGGCTATTAACAATTTCATAGCTAATAAAATAACTGAAATATACACTTTTTTTCCAAGGCAATGTTTCGTTTACAATTTCCCTAAATAGAATAGCTATACAACGATTATAATACAATTGAGTCATCTCCTCGAACTCTCTTCTGCTCCGAAGAGGAGCGACTTTTTTTTTCTTTCTTTAAAAGCCTCTGCAGAAGCACGACACGTTACTGTTTCAACTCTTAGAATAGTCGCATCAAAAATACAGACATCTCTACACCCCTGGATTCCAGTAATACGCGCATCACATTTTACAATCACGTCGCTCTCACAAAATGTCGACAAGTTAATCGAAACATCTTTAATTGCTCTTATCTCGTTCGATCTAGTCTAATTACAGGAATAGTCTCGGCAGTTGGCACTTGGCAGGAATGTATCCAGAAGGCAAGGTTGTCCACTTCACCGTCATTAGTACCCCATCACATGTGTAGCACCTTTGGCGTGCTACAATTATACGAACAACATCGTGTTAACGTGCTATTTCATGATAAACATCTAACGAGTACAAAAAGTCCAAGAAGCGATATGACAAAAACATTACATGACAATTATAAATATCTTCTAATGTATCTGGGAATCAAGGTATAACTTGTAATAAAAAAAAATGAATACAGAAAGTTATTTATAAAAGATAATATGCATCGAAATATATCTTCTAATAAAATTATTCAGAAATATAAAATATTAATTAAGATATTCACCTTTTTCCCCACAGCCAATTCAGCAAAACACTCGACTGACTCTGTACATCCCTAGCTGTAAACAGAAAATTGAAAAATCGTTATTTTACCATTCGAAATGGCATAAAAATGCTAAAGAAAAAGTTCAAAAAACAAATATGTTCGAAAAATCATATACGTTTCTAAACTAGACAAATTTCTTACTACACCAATTTGATCGTAACGGTGAAGACTTAGGGAAGTCAAAATGTGATGAAAAATAAAAATACTTACAAAGCCAAAGAACAGTTCTACGCACTGTCACGTAAAACTGTGGAAAACAAAAGGAAAAGTGAAAGTGTTGAATTACTTTTAGGATACATACAAAGTGTATAATTTGCATTGACGAGCTTGGCAGCAGCTTCGGGAGGTAAGGTACTTAAAACGTCTTTGTGCGCCAGCAAGGACATTTGCTGCGTGTGCCTCAATTCTCGTTCATCCCTCAGTCGCACGTCTTTTGCATGGCTCACCGTTTGCAGCTGCGACAGCCTAAAGGGAAAACTAGCTTATACAATGAAATAAGCAGCTTACTATACTACTGATAAACACGCCTTAACACGTCTCTGCCAGGGGAAATGAAGAGTTAATTCTTTCTTTACGGATAAAGTCTACACAAACGAGTTTACTACCACATCCGAGCACTTTCAGCTCTTATAAGCGGCTTATACGTTTTCAACTAGTTGATCCGTGAAGACATTAAACGAACTTCATTGATGTACAATCTCTCGTTATTACTATTATTATTGCTATTGTTATTATTGTCGGATCTAAAGGATCGTTTCGTATATAACTACAGGTGAAAGAGTTCTAAAAGAAAGTTTTATTTACCAAACCTTTGAATCTTTAATGCTCTGAGGGTAGCAGGAACTCCAAATACTGAACGCGTGTTCGTTTCTTGAAAAGAACTCATATTTAAGTATACATTTCTCTTGTTCGGATTAATTGGTAAAGAGCTTCGAACAACATGAACAAATCATACGGGACTACAGAGGAAAGGATGACTCAACTTGAAAAGCTTGTTTCCGGACTTGCTACGTGCTAAACAAATTTAGCAGCTAAACAAATGCGTAATCCTTTAATTAGCACGACATCAAAAATTTCTTCGCTAAATATATAAGATTCTACTTTATACAAAAATAAAATTTCAAAGATTATGGAAAAAAAACAGGGTATTAGACATCAGAGACAAAACGTACAATTATCTTCCTTGACGATAAAAGAAATTATTAACAGTTGTTCTCGTGTAATGTTTAAATTTAGAAAAACCACCTTTAAAAAAAAAAGGAAAATATTAATTCCGTAATGTGATTGTATACAGAAAAAGAAAATCGCCAAACATTTGGCTTAAGCACTTGGTCAGTGAGTTTGAAATAGTATAAATTGAATTAAGATAGAAGATATAAACGATACATACTTTAAGGCAAGGATTTCCTTGTCCTCGCCAATCGGAGCATCAATAGCTTCCTTAGCTATCTCAACTGGTCCCACGGACTTGGAGGGTGAAGGGTGTTCTACGATCGGTTCATCGCTACTGGAAGTGGCAACCTCCTTCTTCGAGGTGAGATCAGAGCTCGTTGAACCACTCAATTTCCTCAGCTCTTCGTTCACTCTGATCGCATTAGACAGTCGTAATTGCAACGTGTCGCGTTCTTCAAGTAACTGCATTAATTCGTGCGTCAGTTCCTCGCATCTGACGTCTCTTTGATGAAGCATATACAATGCGAGATCTAGCTCCTGAGAGGTGGTCGTTTTAGCTTCTCCGCCAGAAATGTCTGCGCTTCGAACCGCGGAAGTATCGATCAAAGGGACATCCTTCTTTAGCGCAGATTGAATTATTTGATATTCTTTCACTTTGTCCTCTAGAAGAGATTTCAACGAATTGATTTCAGTTTCTCTGGCCACTAAAGTGTTCTTCAGCTCGCTCAATTGTTTTCCTTCTTCGTCGCGTAACGCAACAACTTCCTCGATACGCGCCTCCTTTTCCTGAATCTGAATCCTCAAGTTGTGAAGCTCCGTGTCTTTGGTCACGCTCAATTCGGCCAAGCTTCGTTCCTTCTCCGCCAAATCGGAGTTTACTCTTTCCAATTCCTTGTCCTTTCGATTCAGTTCCTCCTTTAACGTTTGCTCCGTCACAGAAAACTCGCTGAGTTGCTTCTTCAGATTCTCGATGTCCTTCTCTCTCAACTGTAACTCATCCAGAATACTTTGATTCTCCATCGCTAGTCTCTGTTTTATCTCACCGATTTCCTTTTCTTTCTCGTTCAGCTGCCTTTCCAGGAATTCCTGCGCCTCCAAACGAACCTGCTCCTTCTCCATGTTAAGTTTCTCAATGGCATCTTTCGTTTCTTCCGAAAGCCTTTCGATCTCTTGCGAACGAGAAACTTCTTTCTCAACAATTGTTGATTTTAAATTTTGTATATCCTGTTCCTTACCGTATAATTCAGTAGTCAATCTTTGCACCATTTCGCGTAGTTCGAACTCGTCTGACTGAGGCTCCATGCTGGCTTGGAGAGACAATTGAGAGTTCATTTCTGTTATAACATATTTAAGTTCGCTAATTTCCTGTTCCTTGGCATATAACTCGTTCTGCAGCCTAACAACTACCTCCTGATCTTGAATCGATCTTCGATCTCTGGAAAAGGAATTCGCTTCTTCTTTAGACACTTGTTGTTGCTTTTGTGTTTCTAGCTGCTGCGTTAGAGCACTGATCTCCTTCTCCTTTTCTTCCACTGCTATACTAGTTACCTCTAAAGAAGATTGCAACTCAGCCTTTTCATTGTACAGACAATCGATCCTTTGTTGCATTTCTTGAATTATATTCGGATACGTGTTTTCATTTAGGATGTATTTTAAATGCTCGATCTCCTCGTGCTTTTTTCCCAGCTCAGCCTGCAGATTATTTATTGTATACTGTAAATTTTGTCCATCGTCACCCATTCTAAAAACCGGCAAACCGTCTATAATATTAGAAGAACTCTGTTGACATTGATTTTGTTGCACACTTGATAATCTATTCACTTCCATTTCTTTTTCCTTCAACATCCGATTACTCTCTTCTAACAAAGATACTTTCTCATTCAAATCGTGTCTGGTTTCTTCCAAAGACCTACGAGTCGCTTCCAATTCCATACGGAGTTCGCCGATTTCAATTTTATTATTTTCTATGATTGTTCTGTACTCTGCAGATTGTTCAACATACTGTTGCAACACTTTGTCCTTCTCTGCTAAATTAGAGTCCATGTTTTCGATATCTTGCAATAAACTTTCAATACGTAACACGTATTCCTTTTTATTGATCAACATTTCCTCGAATTTATTCAAACGTTCGTGCAGCTTGGTAATATTTTCCATATACATTTGATTCTCCGATACTAGCTTCTGAATTCTTTCCTCGTTTTCAGATAATTCCAATTGTTTCCCAGCCAACTGTTCTTTTACCGACGTTAAATTCGTCTGGACAGATTCCAAGCTCGATTCCTTCTCCATCAAATTTTCCTTCAAACGTTCCAGTTCCTGTCGTTGAGAATCAAGCTGAAGGGAATTATTCTGTTTCTCAAGCGAATACTCAGCCACAGCTGCTTCTAACGACGATAATTTTTCATTAAGATTTCGTACCTGCTTCTCCTTTTCTTCAATTTCTATCGCGTGTTTTTGCACTAATTCTTGAGTAGCTTGACTTACGAGGGCGCTAACAGTTTCCACGCTCTGTTGCTGAATAAATTCGTTTTCCTTCTCATTAAGAGATTTATTCAGCGCCTCCAGTTGCTGTTTCTTTTCATTCAGCTCTTGATTCAGTATCTGTATAGTCTCCTGCAATTTCATCTTTGCTTCTTCATGGTCCACGTACTGTCTCTGAAGTTCCTGCTTCAGATCAGCCACTTCTTGGATCCTGATGTTCAAAAGATCGGTCACCTCCATCATCGACGCATTCATAGAAGATATCTGCTTTTCCGAGGATGCCATCAAAGCGGACAATTTTCCTTCGAGCTCCAGCTTTTCTTGCAAAGTGTTCTGCAAACTCTTATGCAGCTCCATGACATTCGATTCTGAGATCTCGACTTGTTGACGCAATTCGGTTATTTGAATTTCTAACTTACCGATTTTCTCATATGCCTCTTCCTTCAAGATATCGCTGTTCTGTCTCATGGCTGTAACTTGATCGTTAGCGTCCATTAAACTCTGTTCATACTGTTTCCTCAACAAATCATACTCCTCTCTAGATTTACTCAGCATGCCCTGCAATTCCGAAATTCTTTTATTTAAATCGTCCACGATTACGAAAGATTCATTCTCCTCTATAGTTCGTTTCGATTCGAAAGTAGATAATTTGATCTTTTGCTCCTCCAAAAAGTGTTGAAGTTGCTCGTTCTCGGTTGCAAGCGCTTCCATCTCGTCTTTAAGATCGTCCATCTCATCCTTGTATTTCTTACACAAAGCTTCATAGTCCGTTTCCTTGACAGATCGCTTTTCTCGAGAACGTTCCAGTGTCGCTGGTTTAGCTTCTTTACCCGAAGCAACATCGATATCCTGTGAAACGTCTGTCTCCTCCAAACCGACTGTAATTCCCTGCAATCGTTTCTCAAGGTTTTCCACTTTATCGGATAACTCCTTGTTTCGAATACGCAACACCTCCATATCCATATCTTGCCTTTCCTTCATTTCCATATATCTATCATTCGCGGAGACTACAACATCTAAACGTTTCACCAAAGCCTCTTTCTCGTTAACCGTATTCTTCTGTTCCTCTTTCACTTCGCTCAAAGATTTCTCCAATTTACTGATCTGTGATTTCAGTTCTTCCTCTATCGCGGAGTCCAATTCGTAAAAATCACTCGCCGACTTCTGTATCTTTAATTGTTGCTGAAGACTCTCTACGTGTACCTTATACTCTTTCAACTTCTTTATCATCTTCGCGTTTCTCAATTGAGCAGTCTTGTTTTCCTCTAGTATCTTCTCCTTCTCTTTCTCCAGATCCTTGATCTGATCTTGAAGATCATCTACTTTCACACGTAACTGTATTTCCGCACTAGGAATCAACGTGGTGGTGAGATGTTGATGATCGCTTGCTAATTGAGCATCTTCGGCATTCCACCCCCACGTTTCGTCGTCGACATTAAGCTTCTGCGTCGACTCTGTATCCCACGTGGCTCCAGCATCCAAAGAAACTTCTTGTTCAGTTTCCTGTGAAGCGACTGTCGTAGTTTCCGGTCCCTGCTGTTGTGTAACCGTAATGTCCGCTAACGGAGTAGATTCTTTCGTCGATGTGTCCGTAGTGGATATTTCAGACTGTTTATAAGCGTCTTCTAAAGCTCGCGTAAGATTTGCAACCAGATCCTTAGCTTCGTCCCTCTTGCGAGCAGTTTTCTCCATTTCCATCTGCAGATTTCGTCCAACGTTCATGGAATCCCTCAACTCCTCCATGGATCTGGTTAAATCGTTCACCTGCAACTGCAGCAAGTCCCTCTCTTTGGTAAGTACCGAAACACGATTTTCCAGGTCTTGTATCATTTCGAAATCGCTCGAATTTCTTGCTTCCGCTTCTAAATTGTTTATCTGCAACTTATACGACTCCAAAACGATGTTTTGTTGGTCTCGTTCTGCAATCGTTTGGTTTAATGCTTCTTTCATGGAAGTCAAGCTCATACTTAATTCCTCCACTTGATTGTCTTTAGTTAAAGATAATTCCTTAAGTTTGTTGTCTGCATCGTTTTGCTGTTCTATTAATTGCGCGTTAAGAAGGTTCAGCTGCGTATTCAATGAATCAATGTGCTTTTCCTTTTCAATCAGTGATTGTTCTAGCTTTTCTAAATTTGCTTCTACATCGTGCAACTGCTTTTGCGAGAGTTCCAATTCTTTGACGCGTTGACTGTAATTCTGGGACATTTGGACTCTCTCTTCGGCCATCAGTTTTTCCAGGTAATTGATTTGTTGAGACAAGTTAGAGCACCATACCTCCTTTTCGTCTAATAACGTTTGCAACCTTTTCATCTCCTTATCAGCCTGAGGATCGGAATCGGAACCAGACGGCATACCAAAGAATTTAGAAGCGTCGAACAGTTGCGGAGCATTATCTTGAAGTTCACTAGCAAAAACAGGTGCCTCTTGTTTTACTATCGTTGCTTTTTCTCTAGATTCCACATTCTGATTTTTGTACGTTTCTAACTCTGTTTTTAAATCGTTTATTTCCCTTTCGCTGGATTCTTTATCGATTTTAAGAGTCTCGATTTCCTGTTCCAAACTGTGTTTAGTATCCTGCAATAATTTTTCTATCTCTATCTTTTCTGCCTCCATTAATTTAAGAGAATCTGTTTGAGAGTTTACTTGTTGTTCTAGTTGACTGGTACGTTCCTGAATACCTTGCATTTCCCGTTGCATATTGAGTAATTCTGCTTCCCGTTCTTCACATTTCTTAGTTAAATCAGCGTTCAGTAAATCAACGCTTTGCAATCTTTCTATATCGTGCTTATTATCTTCCAGCGCTTCTTCCATTGTGACTATCTTCTCCTCCAAAGTGGCATTTATTGATTGTAATTCCTCGGTCTTTTCTATTAATCCCGTATTTTCCTTCGATGCTTCTTCCAATTTTGCTTTCACCTCCTCGTGATTTGATACTAATGAATTGTGCTGGAGCAAAAGATCGTTGTACGAATCCTCTAATGATCTGTTCCTCATGCTGGTTTGGTTCATCAAGTCGTTCAATCTAAAGGATTCCCTCATCTGAACAAAATTACCAATCGAATTAGCCAATTCGTTATCCAGATTTTCAATTTCGGCTTCTCGTTCTTGTAATTTCGCTTCCAATGCCTGTACTAGAGTCTGGCACTGTTCGCATAAACTACAGTGTTGTACTCCAGTCGTTTTCGTATCATCCTCAGTGACTTCGTCTTCTGAGGTTTGGGTAGTTTCTGTAGAAGTATTAACAACTGCTTTCTCCATTTGTTCAATCAACAATCTTCGCTCTTCCGACTCCTTCTCAATAGTCTCCATTTTTTCGTTGATATACGCCTGCTTTGACAATAATAGGCCATTTTCAGCTTTAAGATTATTAATTAATGCAAGCTGCTCGACATATTCCCCCTCCATAACTTGCATTCGTACACTAAGCTCTCTAGCTTTCTCCTTCATGTCCTCTAACTCTAATTGCTTGCTTTCATTTTCTTGAATAATCTGTTGTTTATAAGATTCATACTCCGAGATTATATTCTGTTTGCTCTCTCTCTCCGCTTCGAGTTTTGCGTTAGAAGTTTCAATAACCGCGTGTAATTTTACAATTTTCTCCTCTGTTTCCGCAATTTGTTGCATAAATACCGACATTTTCCCTTTCAAATTGGTCAGATCGTTTGCTAATTTCTCCACATTCTTGCAGGATTCCACAAACTCGTTTTTAACTTGCACTAATTTTTCTTCCAGATCGGCTATTCTATTATCCTTCTCGCACATAGCGATCTGTACATCCTGAATTTGCGTGTTTTTAGCTTCTTTTTCATCCTTTTCAGTTGTCCATTTTTCTTCCAGTTCGATTACTCTAGCCTCAAGCTCCTGGCACATGGCCGTCTTCTTCTTCAAATTCGCTGCGATCTTCTTCATCTTTTCTAATTGCATTTGTATCTTATCTTCGGAATTCTTCAATTTTTCCTCCAAATCAGCAACTTTTGCTTCTAACGCGACTTTCGCTTCCAAAGTGGCTCTAGCTTCTTCAGTTATATTGCGATGAGATATCCTCTCCTTTTCTTCCACCTCATCTTTTAACTTTTCACATTCTCGCGCCTTGGCATTTAATTCTTCAATTATGTTATCAAATTTCTGATGTTGTAGCTGCATGTCTTCCGTATGTTTCAGTTTCAATTGATCTATTTGTTTATGGGTACCCCTTAATTCTGTTTGCAAATCGTTAACAAATTTTGCATCCTTATCTATAATGCTTTGTAATTCCCAAACTCGTGTTTCGGCTTCAACTTTTTCATTCTTAGATTCTACAATTTGTGCTTCTAAATGATCTTTCGTTTTTATCAAATCAATAAATTCCCGTTGTTTTTCAGCTAGTTGATTTTGAAGATCGCTATTCTGTTGAGAGAGATTTCTTATTTTTTCTGACAGATTGTTATTTTCTTTCGTGGTTGCATTGACTCTACACTCTAATTCATCAAGAATCATATTTTTATCTTTCAACTGTTCTAGCAAGTCATTGTAATCTTTCAATGACCTTGATTCTTTAATTTTGTCACTCAGTTCAAAGATATCTTTCTTCAAGGAATGTATTTCTTCTTCTTTATTCTGAACTAAATTATTAAGATTTGCAACCTCATTAGATATCGACATCAGTGCAGAATCCTTTTCTTGGACTAACATTTTACAATTGTTAAATTCATCCTGCAAGCTATCTATGGTAATCATTTTATTTTGCAGTTCTACATATTTATTTTGCAATTCTTGATCTTTTTCATTGGCTATTTCTCTCAAACTGGCAATTTCATTATCCTTTTCAGAGGCAGCTGTAAACTGCTTTTCAAGCTTTAATTCAAATGTCGTCGTTATGTCCTGCAACTGTTGTTTCAATAAAATAGCCTCTGCATCTTTCTCTTTCTTTTCTTCTAATAAGATTTTATTTTCATTTTGTAACATTTTGAATCCTTCTTCGATAGAAGCTTTTCCCACTTCCAGTTTCTCCATTTTTTCTTCCATTTCATTGCACTTGTGTTTCCATTCTTCTATAGTACTAAACATTTCTTTCAATTCAATTTCCAAACTCTCTGCTTTCTTCCCAGACTTTTCATATTCCACAATCTGTTTACCCTTCTCTTCTAATTCTTCTTCCTTGTTTGCAAGCTTTATTTTCATTTCTTCAATTAGACCTGTTTGTTCTGCAATCAAATTTTTGCACTTTTCTATCTCTTGTTCCAAAGAAGCAACGATCATCGACTCGGTTTTCTGAGACAAAGATTCATCTGACAACGGCATATCAAGTAATTCTTGATTAGATTTTTGTAAAAAAGTGCTAATTTGTTCATTGAGTTCTTGTTTCTCCTGAGCAGCTTTCTGTTTTTCTTGATTCAGTTTTTCTAATTTTTCAATAAGTTCTAATTTCTCATTGTCAGAATCATCCTTCAACATTTGATTAATTTTTAAATGTAAATCTTCTTTTTCCTGTTCCACTTGAGTTAAATTTTCCTTTAGTTTCTCATTATAAATTTTAAGTTCTGATACCTTTGTAACTACATCCTCATTTTCTTTTAACAATTCTTCTATTTTGCTCCTCAAATCATTAATTTGATGATCCTGGGTCGTTTCATGCCACTGTTTTAATGAGTTATGCAAATCTTTTATCTCCTTTTGTAAAAGATTTTTCTCTTCGGTTAATATGTCGATTTGTGCTTGTAAATCAACTTCTCTTTTCGATATTTCGGAAACTTCAGATTGCTTACTTTCAGTTTCAGAACCCTGATCTTCGAACTCGGTAGACTGAACAGCTACATCGGTATTATTTACAGACAATGTTTTAATCTTTTCCTGCAATTTATTATTCTCTTCAATGAGATCCGTTACTTGAATTCTAAGTTTCGATAATTCTACAGATTGATTATCATTTTCTTGTAACAAAGTATCAATTTTCAATTTTAAGTTAACATCTGACTTTGATTCTATATATTCTAATTGTTCCTCGAGTTTTGTAAGCTTAATCACAAGTTCGCTATTTTCTTGGGTCAGTAGCTCAATTTTCGTCATGTTCTCATTGTTCTCTGGAATCCGTTCGAAAGACTCGGTTGAACCTGTATCAGAAGATCCTTTCTCTTCCATTCTGGCCAATTTCGTTGTTAAATCTGCATTTTCTTGTGTTAATCGATCAATTTTCTTCAATAATTCATTCTTATCCGCGTCATTTACCAATTCCATAGATTCAGTATCGAAATTTTGTTTTTCTTGAAGTTTATTTAATTTAACAGTCAATTCATTATTTTTCTGTGACAAATCTTCAATCTTTTTCAATAAATCGGTTTTATCTAATTCCTGTATAGCTTCAAATGATTCTGTAGATCCCGTATCAGATGTTCCTTTTTCTTCGAGTTTTGATATTCTATTATATAACTCTGTATTTTCTTGTATTAAACTTTCCACCTGTTTAATCAGTTCGGCGTGATTAACTTCTGGCGAAGATTCTAATTTATTTTCGTTTTGCACTTTATGCATAGCTTCTAATTGCTCTTCAAGATCGACCACTTTCATTTCTGCTGTTACTCTAAGATTCTCGGATTCTGCATTTTCCGCTTCTAGAGACGAGATCTCTTGCTTAGCCACGTGAAGCTCTGGAATGAAAATCAAATACTCGTTGCGAAATAATTAACTGTACCATTTTTATTTTTTAAATTTCTTTTCTAGTTTGGTACTCAATATTAATTTCATAAACAGATTAACACAAAAAAAAAAAAAAACAGTACATAGATTACCTTGCATAAGATCCAATTTTTGATTCTCTAGAGTGGCAATGGCTTCAATTTGCATTTCAATTTCTTTCGTTTGAGCAGAAACTTTACTTTCTAGATCAACAACACGTTCTTGCCAATCTCCTGCTGAGGCTATGCAAATTGTACAACATGCCAATGATGTATGTATATTTGATATTAATTGATAGTAAATGCAAAAGCAAGCAACTTAAATTTTACAAATAAATCCATGTTTAATAAGCTTAAATTAAGTATTTTCAATTAAAAATATTAACTACTGTTTAAGGATTAGTTTACTTTGCATTAAGCATGATTAATATCTTTAAAATCACGAATCCAGCAAGCAAATTCCCAATTTTAAAGCAAATATAAATTGCTTTGTTTGTTAATTTAATTATCGTCTGTTTATTTCTTAATATATATTCAAATGTTAATTATACCTTGAATCATATTTGATAATCATTTTGTACAATTAAACAATCATATTTTAATAACATATAGATTATATAAAGTACAGCAAATAATTTTTAAGAAAATAGCAGAATTGTTTTTTCATCGTTCATGCAAGTAAGTCAACTATGCCGAAAATTGTGTAAAAATAATACAAAATATAAGTAGCTGCTAACGAATAAATCTAGTTCTATGAATCGGAATGTAGCAAACTTTGACAAGTAAAGTAGGTACCATGTTATGTTAAAATGGTCAACGATTTTTTATATAATATAATTGATTAGTATTTTGAATAAATATTTATACAATTTATACAATTTAGGTACAGTATAAGTATCTAACTAATCAAGTGAAAGGATTCCATCACCAGAAAATAGCATAATTATAATTATCTCAATATCAATATTTCTCTTATAGAGAAAGCGGCAAGAATTAAAACAACATATTAATAGTTTGATCTATATAACTATTTCATATGATATCACTTATCAAAACGTCCAATAAAAATTTCTAATATGTATTATTAAATACATATACATGTAAATTGACCTAAAATTTCGCCACAGCAAGGAAAACAAGACTGTGGATAATCGATTTGAGAATAATATAAATGGACAATGCATTGCACATACAATTGATAACGAAACTAGAACAATAGAAACAGCAATGACAGAATTTCTGTCCTGGTTCCTACCTTTAAGCTCGTCAAAGTCTACCAGACTCAGCTGAAGGTTACCTTTCTCCTCCTCTAATAATGCCACTTGATTCCCCAATTTGACAAGTTCCGCATTTGTATCAGACACCTAAATTATAAAATTATGAAGTAATAGTTACTTATGCTCTTAAATAATTGATCAATTTTAAGTTGTCAGTGAATTTTTCATCTTATAAATTTTAACAACAGAAATATGTCTTGCCTTTTTGAAGTTCTCCAACTGTTTCTGCAAACTTTTTACTTTACTCTTATGTTGTGCTTTAATTTTGATCATGCTCTTATTTAATTCTTCTAATTCCTTAGTAAGCTTCGCCACTTTCTCATCCTCTTTAACAGCACCCTCCTCTGGCAATTTTGCTGCAATTTCATTCTTTTGTTCTTCAAGTTTATGTACCAAGTTTTCAAGATCAGTTATCTTATTTGAATATTCTTCATTTTTTAATGTTAAATCTACTACTTGCTTTTGCAATTCTGCTTTAGATTCTTCTTCAAGAAGTTTATTAGATTGTTTCAGCTCTTCTACTAAATTCTCAAGTTCAACTATTCTGTTATCTTTTTCTATTATTGCACCATTACCATGCATAGATATATTTACAATTTTATCTTGCAATTCTGCAACACTCTTTTGTAGCTCATACTTTTCATCTTGTAATTGTTTATTGCTATGTTCCAATTTTTCTAAGTTAAACTGTAAATAATCAACAGATGGATCTTTGACTATTCCAATACCAGACTCCAGTTTGAACACTCGTTCATTAGCTTCTGCTAACTTTAACTCATAATCATGTAACTGTTGCAGCAAATTTTCGTTTTTCGTTTTTAAGGAAGATTCTATAAGTACAAAATTTTCTTGCATTGATTTCATGGCTTCTTTGGTTTCCATCAAAGTGTCCATCGTAGAACGAGAGAAATCGGCACTTGCTGATTCAGACAATTTTTGCTCATCGATCTGTTTTTTAAATCTAAAACAAGAAAATAAATAAAAAATAAATATATTTTAATCAGCTAGCAGGACCATTTAAATTAAATATTTAACCACTTATAAAATTACCGATCAATTGAGTCTTCAAGTTCTGACACTTTATTATCTCTTTCTTGTAGTTGCATTAAGAGATTTTCATTCTTATTTTTCAATGATGTTTCTAAAAGTACAAAGTGTTTTTGCATCGTTCGCATTTCGTCTTTCGTATCCTCGAGAGTGTCCAACGTTGTTTTACCTTTTTTTGATAAGTCAGCAGACATAAGTGTAACTGCTTTTGTCTTAGATTCAATAACAGAATCTTTTTCTTTTAAGTTTTCCTGAAGATCCATAATTGTAGCTTCAAGCTCCAAAATTTTATTACTAAGTTCTGTAATTTTATTTTCTTTTTATTGTTGCCTAATAGCTTCTACTTTTTCTTCAACTNAATTGTTGCCTAATAGCTTCTACTTTTTCTTCAACTGCTCGTTTAGTTTCACTTAGTTCTTTATTACGTTGCTCAAAAGCCTTCCTATTCTCTGCTAACTTCTTTTGGAGTAAAGTTGACTTTGCTTTTGCAGTTTTTGCTTGACTAATATCATCGACAGTTTCTTCAGGGGTGCCTACTGAAGTTACCTCAGATGTATGTGTTACGTCTTTACATGGAAAATTTCCATCTCTACTTTGGCGTGATAATTTAGCTCTAGATTTAATTTTGGATAGCCTCCTTGCATATTCCTAAATTTTAATTGAAATATTGCAAGTGAAATCATTGAATTTTTTCAATAAATTTTATAAATTAAGATTTACTACCTGAACCTCTTCTTCTTTCTTCTTTAAACTTTGCTTATTTTTCAACATAATTTCTTTTAGAAATTCCAATTGATTTTTGTTTTGTTCACACTTTTCTTTTGCATGTACCATAGATTCAGGTGTTTCCTCTTCTATTTCTTTCTCCTTTCCCGGTGGTTCTTCTGATGCACCCCACATTATAAACTGTAGAATTAACAACAACAAGAACCACTTCATTATAATTTATGCACGGTAGACTAAACTCTTGTAGGTAAGAAATTATGAAATCAATGGCAGTGAAAGTTTGTATAAAGTGATCAAGCGGTATGTCACCCACTGCTCTCATTTTCATATACTAATTGGATAAAAGCTTGACTGGGGTAAACTAATTGTATTATCTATGTGTATAGATACTGAATGTCAGAATACACATGGGTTACCTTGTGGCATATTTAATGCTTACAACACAACAATTAAATAAGAACCTTCCCAATGACATCTTATATAAACATTAAATAAGAAAACTATTATTATTATAATCATTTCATACAAACTGTTTTCATTAATGAACACTTATTAGTTTTAACATAACAATAAGGAATTTATATTTAATATAAACTTAAAATTTCAGATATTTGTATGTTTCATATAGCTGTTTTCATGTACTTTCAAACACATATTAAACATAAAAATATTATGGAAAATTTAGGAAATAAATATATATTAATTATATATCTGTTTAATATACATCATAACGAAATAAAGATAAATCCATATTCAAGATATTAAACAACTGGGGTTAGAATAACATGACACATATGTCTATCTAATACATGGATGAATGAAGAAGCTAACCTCAAAATGTTTTTTTATCAAAAAGAGAAATGAATCGTTTGTGAATCATAAAATAATATAGCAATATGATAGATAGCAAATAAAATTATGTAAATTACTTAAAATATATAAATCATGCTCTTATTTA
>NIJG01000034.1:398624-414189 GCA_002201625.1 Euglossa dilemma | reverse complement strand
ACGAACGCCGAATATTTATTTTCTATAAATTTTATATATGTTCTATGAATTCTATAAGACGAGCAAGATACTTTTGAAATTATATTTACCTTTATTTATATTACTGAAATTGTCAAAATGGAAACACGTTACTATTCGTGGAAACCATTCGTTTTTGAAGTATTTTTGCCTCTCACATCTCTATGTAATCAAAACTGAATGCATCCATGTCCATATTTAATTAACTGTACAATATTTACAATGATTTTACTAATAATTACATAAAAATACCGTGCAAATTGTAATCCTATACTTCAAAATGTAAAGTCTACATTACTCCCTTTACAGCCGGAAGCAGTTGGACATTCTAAACGCACATGTGCTGCCACATTACGGACATTTTTGCTACTATCAAGATTTACAACAAACATTTGAAATATGTACAATTCAGCATCAAATAATTTCCTAAATTTTTCTCCGTTTATTACAATTTTTATTCCAGTATTAATAAAATATGTAGAAATGAACATTTCCAGTTAAAATATACATATTGTGGAAATCATTGCAAACTTAATATTGGAACTTTATATTTTTGTTGCTGAAAATTAAAATTTCATTTACGTTTATTTTTTACATTTGCTAAATAATATAGTTTCACGTAAACACATATTAAAATTGTAAAAATTTGAAATTAAATAAAAACTGTTATCATTAACAATTATTTCTTGGTTAAAATTCAATATATCATTTTCTAATACATTTGTAAATATATTTAATGCAAAATAATATGCGATAAGTGATTAAATAAAACTGTCTTTTAAATAGAATTTAACTTTTCATTATTCAAATAAGAATAACTAAATTTCATCCTTACATTAGTTATTTATTACCCCTTTAGTCTTACAAATCAACAGTCAATTTATAATAATTGGATTATTGTATTTTACAAATAAAGAATTATTTGCTCGACAATCCTTTAGAAGTATAGAAAATAATCCCATTGTGGCCTACCGTGGACGTTTCAATATACATACATCGTGACACAACAGGTGATAACAGCTGATTCATATGTGACAGGAGACACTCTAACACCCTGCAGAATACATATAATAAAACTAATTATTTTTTGCAGCAGTTGTTTGAAATTATAAACATGATATTTATGTATATACAGATGCATAAATACCGAGATTAAATATATTGAATTCGCTAAGAATTATTAATAAATAATATAAAACGTAAAAGAAAAATGACATGAATACTGAAGAATACAATGAATGAAAATTTCATAGCTTAATCAGCTCTTTCTTTTTTTCAGAATCTATCGTACTCGATTTTTAATGAAAAAGAAAGAAATATATAGTTCTAACCTAATGCGTATGCGTGAACGCACGGCACTATATATAGACTGCATTGTACACTATAGAATACGGTTTATTATATATATATATATTTATATGTGTATGTGCCCGCGCGTGTGTGCGTGTGCGCATGTATCTATGCATATGTACGTATAGCACGAAAGTGTATGTATATATACATACATTGGAGCTAGAGGTACGGGCTTGGTGCTACGGCGCATTTGCCAGTATCAACGGTCTGCGTTTATCGACTATCATGTATGCTGTGGCAAATGCGATCCATTGACTTCAGACACAAGAATTTCCGTGGTTTTTTCGTAATCGCTACCATCGTCAACCATGATGGATGTGCAGAACCAATACAAAGGTAGGAAGAGACATTTCGATTCCTTCCTGTTGACACTTAAACAAAACACGTTCAAGTGAGTCGAGCAAACCTAAAGCGGCACATTATGACAGTTACCACGAGCAAAACCATAATTCGTTGAACCGTATGTTTTCATTTATTGAGCTGTTCATCGCCAATTAATTGTACTCCTTTTCCTTCGTTGTACTTTTGTATTCATTCTATAATTTCAAATGTGACGTTGCTACCTATACGTGTATATCGACATGCATTCAATTATTGACATCTACTTTTGGAGGGAAGAAAGCTGTAGGTTGAAATGTAAATAAGCGCGTATTAATTAATCAAATACAATTGCTTATTTTTTTATTACTTTTTAATAAGCTTTGTTTATATAATCATTATTGTAATTACGAGAAAAAGATAATACTTCCTATTTTTCCAACTTGTCTATGGTCTACAGTCACAATCACAGACACAAGATGAGCGATATGAATTTAATCAATAACGAAATTTGTATTTTCATCGAGGTATCAACATGACCTTATTTATTACATCGTGCAAACTGATAGAGATACATAATTCTTATGTAAACCCTTCATGTAGAATACCTATAAACAAAAAAAATGTTGATTACAAATTGCATGAATTATATAGATAAAAGTATTTATTTGTTTATGTTATCGGTCATTTACCATTAAAAATACGATCCAGTATGTTACTCTTCTCATTTTAAAACAATTCAATGCATCATACGATAGTAATAAAATCGTAAGTTGATTTCTGATTTGAAAAATCGTAAACATTCCGAATTAAAAACATTCTTGTACGAATAGGAAATAAATTATATTTCACTTTACAATATGATCAATTCCAAAAATTGCTTCGTGAATTAAATTGAACACGTACATCCTGGAACAAATAAAAAATAACTAATTATGTATAAAAATTATACGACAATACAGTGAAGAAGATAACTATTAAATACAATATAATTTTACTCTTAACTTTCCCGTTGAATGTTTCAATGAACAACATTCAAATTATACGATATTCTTTATCACATATCAGCTATACATAATACTTTGTAAATCGAACTGTGTTCCAGGTAGAAGTAGCAATTATAATTCATATTGTGTAACAGATTTTTATAATGATATGTATAGAATAAAATTATGATTGTACCGGTTAGAGGTAAACGTGAGTGTAATGTAGCAAATTATGCGAGGGCAATGTATGACCTTAATCGGGTTAAACTGTCACGTGCGATTCAATTTTCGAATCAAATCATATAATAAGCAGAGTTTCTTAGTTGCAAATGTTTAACAAAATATAGAGAAAATGTCTGCCAATTATACAAAATTTTCTATTTCTTGTTTCTCTTTTCTTTTTTAATAAATATTCGCGGATTAAATAATATCTGACACTTTTTTATTTTATTTTACATATAAATTGTTTTACGTATTAGGATTGAACCTTAGCTTTATTAAACAAAGCAATAATTTAATATCTTATGTAATTTTTGTAAAATTATTATAAATTAATGTCTACAATTTGTGAATAGCAATTTAATTTGCAGAATGCTTAAATATTGTATTATACTTTTAATTTAGCTCGACATTTAAAGAAGCTATTTATATACTTAGCATTTGTATTATGTGTTCTTTCTAACATAGTTGACTTAAGCCTTTAACCCGTTTACAGAGTTTTATATTTACTCGCGCAGTTAAATATTGAACTTGTTTTTTTCATTTTAGTAAAAAATTGAAATTAATTTCATTATTTCAATTACCTTCTCTATCGATAATAAATTACACGTTGATCAAATAAAAAAGCTCATTATATCGAGTGTAAACAAAGTTAAACCGGTAGTGCATTTTACAACTTTTTTGATTATCTTTCTATAATTAAATGCATCATTAATTGTTATATAAATTATGATATAAGTAAGATATATATAAAAATATGAACAATTTCTAGTATTTATACATATTCTTATCTTTATTTATTTATTTACACGGGCACTTCACGAACAATTAACTTATTTTTTCCACTATTTTATAAATATTCTGTTATATGCATTTTACTGTCAATTACAGAACTAATATTGTTAGTAAAATGATGTTATATCATTTGTGTAACATAGAGGATAACATAGAGGTCGTGAATATATTATCGTCAATGTCAATGTTACGTTTTAATGTATTGTAAGAGCAATAGTGTTCATATAGATAGCACAAATAAATTGAAATTTAAATAGCATCTCGCAATCATATCATTTAGATATAAAAGTAACGCGTTAAGTGATTTGAACATTTACGCATGTGTCAAAATGTGTAGATAAATTAAAGAGTATAAATTGAAAACAACAAATTATTAGATGTAGATAATTTAAATTTTCGATACTACAACCGTTTAATATCATTAAACGATCAGTCGATAAACTAACAGTCTGGAGAAATGCGAATAATTACTATGCAACGCATTTATTTAACGCTGACTCATTTACGTATACTGAAAAAGACGCTCTAGTGCTTGAAAGAACAAAAACCATATTTCCATCTCTCATTATCGATAAACTAAGATAGTTAAATGTTAGTATGATAAAGAAACCTTCAAAAAATTGTAAGCAAATAATAATAAAAAAGTAAATAAAATAGAGAATAGAGATAAATAAATTATAATTTTCTAATTTGTTTTCTTTGGGAAATTACTTTAACACCGAAGAGATTAAAATATGATAAACTTTCCATCTCTTTCATAGAATGCAGAAAAGTATCAGAAAAACTAAACATTAGTATGTTTACCAGAGGTCAATGGTCTTTCGTGACGACCTAATATTTATATGGGTTAGCAAAAAATTAAGTGGCACGAACAAAAAGGAACGAGTGGTGGAGGGGCGATTATATTGTCTGAAGCATAGTCAAGGATGAAACAACACGGGTTCGGTCAGTGCGTGTCATTCGACAACGCAATGCTGTACGTTCGAGGTTGAACGAGTGTGGATCTGAAAAGTGCTCGTTTAGTCAAACCACGTGGACCAGTTTCGCTATGCCACTACTCGAGACTTTCTTTCGACGAAAAGGTATATACTGACAGAGACAAAGGCAAGACATTCCTCGAAACGTGAGTCAAGCGTGCTACTGTGCGAATGTACTTCGAATTCTCCTGTTCTTGAATCCGCGCTTTGTGCCACATGCTGCGTATAGCATCTTAGGTGAATTTGTGAACTAGAGAGGGAACTACTTACTTGATACGTTAAAACGAGGGCATTTTTTCGGAAATCTTATTATGGAAAAACATGAAATAGCATAAACTTTTACATTCTTCCGTTTACATTCTTTCGTAGAGGATCAATCGAATAGAATCATTTGGACAATCAGTACAAATCTTGAATTAAGTTTTCAGTATGACTGATGGGTTTTATCTGCCTGCATTGTATTGAAGCATAGTTAAATTAAATCGGAAATGAATATTCTTTTAAACTTTGGACTTGTAATTTGTTTGTAACTATATAAATGATTTATTGCGTTTTGATTCATACCTACGTTTCAGTAATAAAATATAGCCAATTTTAGACCATATTGCTAACATAAAACATTCCTTCGTAGATTCAGATAATAAATTTGCCAAGTTTTAGAAATTTCTGAAAAAAGTATATAAAAATTATCTAATGGGAAATATATGGGAAATAAACAATAATAATACAACTTACTTAACTGTACATGTAGCAATTTTATAATTTTCGTCATCGGATAATAGTTCATTTTGAAAATAATCGTTCATTAATGCGTTGATTATGCTACACAAGATTAGGAAACTATGAAATTTTATTCATATGACAGTTATAACCGACAATCTATTCGCCAACTAGGCAATAATAAACTATATCCGATTTAAACATTGTTGTAAAAGAAATAATTGTCACGCATTTGAATTTGACACTAATTAAAAATATGTAACGTATGACTGTACTTGGAATAAATACATAAATTTCGATATTGTCTTCGATTTGAAGAACGTTAACGTTCAAATGGGTGACATGATGAAAACAGCCGGTCCTTAACGTCATCTAGACGTTATTCGAAGAATCAGTTTTGTAGAAACTTTAACGACTGTAGATAACAGAGTTGAAAGAATACATAAGTAGGTTTTTGCATGTTTAAAAATAAACGTTAACTATCAAAATTCTATATAAAACAATTTTTTTCTTTTATTATATATTTACTGCTTTTTTAATCGCAATTAGCTGCTATGAAACTACAGACACATGCATAAACTATGAATTGTAAAATATCTCTCTTGAAGTTAGCAAGAAAAAATGACTAGAAATGTATTTATTATTGGTATAGTAAACCTTGCTACTAAATTCTAATCAAGTAATCGGAAGGTGACAGGAGTAAATTTTTTTGCTCAAGAAATTATTATCGCAGAAACTACTATTGATGGAAGAACCATTTTAAATTGCAAGTAATAGCGTAATTAAGCAAATTACGTAAAGAAGTATATCTTAAATTGTATTGCCAGGAAAATATTTTCACATGCACGTGCTTGTCACTTACATTCTAATGGAGAACTTTTCATATTATAAAAACTCGCAGATGAATCATTATTCGAAGAAAGAATTGATACACGTTAACTATGTAATTTGCACTACGTCGTTTTAGCATCATATATTTCCAGGAAATGGCACTTGTATAATTATATTTTCCAGAATTTCTAGTATTTATGAATTTGCGATGTATAAATGTTCTGCGTCAACAGCAATTTTTAATTTACATCTATAAATTTGAAAATCGTGGAAGTACATACATACATACATATATACATGCATACATACATATATCACACATTCATGCATGCATCCTTGAGGTGTTGAAGTTAGTATAGTCGCGTTAAACATATTAACGTCATCTATCTAGGGTTGTAGCAAATAAATATTTTGCTATAGCCTCATTTTAAAACTTTTTTATCTGAAAAGAGAAACAAAAACGCTATTAATAAATAGAAATAATATAATTAACCAATAAATTTGAGTAGTTTAACAAATATTAATATTTCGATAATCGTTTGACGTTTGATTTTGTGCTTTGAAAACACACAATTCGACTACTGGCATCTTTGAATGTTTTAATATTTTCTTATTTCGTGAGCATTTATGTTTATATTTATGTTAGTAGCGATAATTTCATTCCATTTTATTCATATTGATGGCTTGTTTATACAGCATAGAATCTCAATGTTGTTAAAAGCAATTGCCGCAAATATCTTCAATCAGAATCAATAATATCAATAACGTTAATACGTCATAAATACGTAAAAAAGCATGTATGAGCAACACTACTACGTTGCTATTTATTGTAACTATAAATAATATCATAAATATTTAAAGTCTTCTATTAATTTCGCGATCAAATATATTGCGATGAAGAATTATATCAATAAAATGGATATTAAACATCAAATAGCACATCGTCTTTCGCTATTCATATGTAAAACTATGTGACGGTTTAAAGAGACGTCATTGATATGGAGAAATAACTTGAATATTTATTGTTAGTTATACGCAGTTCAGTGGTACGAATCTCTGCTTCAGTTTATGAATATTATCGACAGTCTAAAAATAAATGTCTCAAAAATTGATGTATTTACTGCGAGTGAAATCTCATTATGTTTTCAAAGCTCATGAAACTTTCATCCTCGCGTGTTGTGCTACTATAGCACAAAATCGCCTTTCGATTTCCCTTGTCAATATACAATCAAAATTCTTTTTCTTTCTTTTTTTATTTACCTGATGAACATGGTCAAATAATTGAAAAATACAAAATTATTTATTTCAATGAAATAGGCCAAAATCGATACAGAGATCTAGAGAACATAGGCGAATAATATTTATTAATATTTCTAATTATTCCATTTAAATTAGCAGAGTAGAAAAGTTAGTTAAAAGAAACGAATTACGTTAGTAAATCTCGGAGTTGATTTCCTCAAGAAAAATTTCCGTTTAAGTAAAATTGAATTAAATCTATGCCTCGTTAGCTTATGATTTATTCATAGAGATTAGTAACAGTGGATTGCAACAAATCGTTTTAAACTCTAAAATAAGCAATATAAAAGTTTCCTCCCTAATCTCGCATCGAAAAACAGATAAAAATGACAGAACACGGAAATACCAAAAATAGATATCAGGCAAAAAAAAAAGATCAAAGCACAATGGAACCAAGAACAATGCCGGGCCCTTATCTCGTATTTGTGAATGATAAAATTCTTAATAGATAGCGAAAGAATAGTATACTTATAGTAATTCATCGGTTGATTTGTATCAATATTCCATTAAGCTCCCTCATTTTGTTCCTAAACTTTTTATTAAAACCATGCTATTGAAACTATTTCGATATAAATATTAAATATAAATTGAATCCCTCGAAGAAAAGAATATCTCTGACTCTATTTATTTCCTACGATACGTTTGATTAGAAACGCAAAATTTGAATTCTATTATATATCAATCGAAGACATTAATCGATTAGGTAGATCTCAATATACGGAGTTCGAACAAGTTCCTAGATGGCTTAACATTGCTGCTATTCGTTGATACAACAAGCGAGGTATTATCTACGACGAGATTTACTATGGTAATTCTTATTGTTAGTCAAGTGCATACGTACCCGATGAATCTTTGATCTTGTTGAATCTCCATCGACCTCTTTCGACTGCCACGTGTACGTTCGCTTTTTTTCACTCCAATAAATCCTGGAAAAAGAAATTAAACAATGTTATTTTATCGTCTTTAAAAAAAAAATGATAACGTTACACTAACTGAAAAATAAGTCTTAAGAGGAAAATAATTTTAAATTACCTATAAAAAAAAATCGTAAAAGTTAATGTTTTATTTTTTATCTAAATTGTATATGCTGTATGTATTGTATATATGTGAAAATCGTAAAATTCTTTAGCAAATTCGAGTTCGCAAGTATATAAGAAGCTAACCGATAATCCCTTTATGCAACTTGACCGCGACCGCGTTAAAAATGGTAATTGCACATAATCGCGTGTTTGAAAGGGCTGAAGTCGAGTGTCTGTTCAGTGCATTGTCGATCAAATCCTGGTTATCTTGTATAACGTCCTGTTGTGCAAACGCTGCCTTTCCTGATACATTTTTTTTTTTTTGCCTTCGGTCATCAATGCGAGCTAAATATCTGCTTACGCTGCTCTTGCGGAACACGATAGGAAACGAATAAAATAAATCTGTTATTTAAGTCACTACCCGGTGTTAAAGTTACTAATTTCTCGAATATTAAATATTAAACTTTATATTTAATATGGATATTTTACATAAAAATGAATAGATTTTTCTTAAAATTATTGAACGTTACTAAATCGTAAAAATTTGGAAGCTCGAGTATGGTGTATAATTTAAATACATTAGACGTTAACGAGACGATTTAAAAGCTATTTAAATGGAAAACTATTTAAATAGGAGAAGGAACAAAAAAATTAATAATTTGCTTTTTGCAGGGACTCCTGCCAGCGGCGATGACTGTAAAAATCAAACACCGACTTTACTTTCGAGTTTAAGGAGCGTTCTTTTCGTAATCGGAACCGTAGTGATTGGATTCGCTGCGTTCTGCAACTCACTAACATGGTAAATTTTAACGGATAAGGTATACAAACATAACTTTTCTATTTTTGAGTTTTGATTAAATACGAAATATCTCTAAAATCCAATTGTTTAACTTTGTCATAATTGTTTCGCTACTCTGATCCTTTTATTTCTTAGGCATCTACAAAGATTTTGGGGAGCCTCTGGTGACTTCTGGCAAGCACAATGGGACAAAATTTTAGACAAATTAGGAGACGATCCCGTTACACTCTGGGTTCATGGTACACGAAGATAAAACAGCAACAATATACAGCACATTCCAAGATAAGTGGTGCTTAAAGTATGCAAATTTGGTCACCAGTTGATCATGAGTCATAGCAATCGTTGAATTTATTGCAAAAAGAAGATTGTTTTAATAAAATTCCATTAAATTGTTTATCAAACGTATGCTTATGTTGAACACATTGATAAAAACGAAAGTATATTCTTTTCAAATTCTTCTTTCTTTCGTCTGAAATAATAGAAAGAAAAAAAATGATCACTTCTATTTGATTAGACTGTTTTGAAAGATATAAACGAATTTCTATATTACCATTGCGCTGAAACTTATCTTGGAACATTCGATCTTTTTGTTATATATGCATTTATTGATTGCTTGTACAAACGTAAAGATTACAAATATGAAATTCATATTTTCCAGGCTCGTTGGGACTGACATTCTTTGTATATTGGTTTTTCGGCGGAATATACACGATTCTAGACATAACTAATCGGCCAGCTGCTTTGCGGAAATATAAAATACAACCAGGCACGAATGAACCAGTCGACACGAGGGAATTGTGCAAAGTAATCGCTCAAGTACTATTCAATCAGATAATTGTTGGACTTCCTTTAGCGTACGTCAGTTATCGCTTTATGGAATGGCGCGGTTATCCCCCTGTACGCGAATTGCCGACCTTCCACTGGGTACTCGTTGAAATCGCCATTCACATATTGTGCGAGGAAATTGGATTTTATTACTCGCACAGGTATGGAAAATTTTTATGCCATTAAAGTACTTTGTTAACTTTGTCCTTAAATCATTCATGAACCTTCATTAGAAAACATTTTACTGTTAATAAGTATAAATTATGCGAGATGGCCCGTTTTAATCTCTAAATTAATTCATCCTGAAAGGTATGTATATTGAATTAAAAAAAATCGAATCTTCTTTATATTTGTTTAAATAAATTTACTTATTGTAGATTAAAATGAATTATTTTGTTTATTGCTTGAAGTAATTAATATTTGGTATTTTTGTATAGATAAAGGAAATATAAGTAAATGTATTTAACATAATAATTAAAATAAACTTTTACTTATTATTTAATTAATATTTTTTATCATTTTTTCAGTAATAAAAAGTAACTTTTACTAAACAATTAAAGTCACGTGTAAATAAATGTTCCTCTGTATTATTACGTATATTTTATATACTCTGTTGTAAAAAGACTTGTGTAAAAGTAAAATTACATTACAGATTTCTGCATAGCCGCTATCTATATAAGTATATACATAAGCAGCACCACGAATGGACAGCTCCCATAGCTGTAACATCGCTATATTGTCATCCTTTAGAACACATTGGCTCGAATCTATTACCACCGTTTTTGGGAGTATTCATCGTAGGTTCTCATGTGGCTACTGCTTGGCTTTGGTTCTCGCTTGCTATTCTTTCTACATTAAATGCTCATTCCGGTTACCATCTACCGTTTTTTCCATCTCCAGAAGCTCACGATTTTCATCACTTAAAGTAAGTAATTTTCATATATTCTTGAAACTAATTATCTGCAACATTAAATGACTTGAACTACATTAAAATCCACTAATAAGATAATTTATATCTACGTTTTCCTTAACATTTCATAATCTCTACCAATCTATAATTATTACTATTAATATCTGGAAAATTGAAAATTGAAATTAGCTGTTTGTATATAAAAATGAATATTAAACACTGTGTTATTTTAGATTTAACCAATGCTTTGGAGTCTTAGGAGTATTAGATCGTGTTCACGGAACAGATACGCAATTTCGTAATTCCAGAGCTTATCAACGTCATGTAATGATGCTTAGCTTGGTTCCTCCAAGAGAAGCTTTCCCGGACGAAGTAAAGTATAAATCTAAGTAGAAAGTTTTGTCGAACATCGTGTTTAAATATGAAAGTTTGGGACGATAATCTTTAATTTTAAAATGCAGTATAAAGTACTTTTACATTTGTAGTATTTTTTCTTTCTTCTTTTTTTAATTCTATTCTTTGTTGAGAAGAGTTGATCAATTAAATTTGATTAGCAAAACATAGTAAAGTTGACATTTTTCAATGTGAGTAGTTGGTTAATTTTTCAAGTATCTTTTCTTTATATAGAAACTATATATTTTTAATAACTTTCATCTTGTAAGCGATTTTAGTTATGAATATTACAATGGTGTGATTATAATACTATTATTAAACGATCTATTCGTTATTTGTACAATTTTTTTATATGAAAACACGACAAATGTAATTTTATGGGAATATTTGTAATCAGTACTTTCAAATGTAAAAACAATCGTTCTAGATTTACAATGGAATATTGTATTACATTTGTTTTTCAATTCAAAAAAAGGATCTGGAATATTATAAAAATTTTAACACAATTTTAATGAACCGAATTTTAGATTATTAGATTATTACCTTGTTAATAATTACATAACATAGCAATATTCTGAAGATACTACTTGACAAAATTATGTTTGTATTGAAATTACAACATTAAGATGAAACTATTTATGACAATTACTATTTTTATATTTAATTCAATAATAAAAGCAATAAATTTAATCTAAGATGAAATTATGATTGTAGCATTATAGTGAAAAGTATAATTATTCTAGATTGTTATAAACCATCGAAGATTATGCACTTTAAAGCTTTAAATTTGCAAAATAAATCAAACTATCAAAAAATATTAGAAACATTGATATCATTGAAAATGTTTTTCTTCAATCAAATTTATGTATGTAATAAACATGCAGATCAAATCACAGAATTGAAGCTTTTTTACATACAAAACATTATTTTTATGTAACAAACACAAACATGTATAAAAAGTATATAAAAATGATGTATCACATTTGTTAGAACTAAATGCTATCCTATCATTTCTTAATGATTATTATGCAAAATAGCTACAGTATTCTTTATCAGTATACACTTTGTAATTGATATGCAATACTAATATTACTGATTTTATGTACCTACATTACAAGCTTCCTAATAAAAATTAAAAATCAAAATTATGAATTTTTCTTTGCTTTATAAGTGTAACTACACAGCGTGCAAAATAATAAAACATCTTCAGTTACAATTATCTATATTTTATAAGAATATGAATGATTTTTTACATATATATATAAAAATAGTTATTGCTTTATTACATCTGGATAATATATAAATTTTACGAACATTAAACAAACAAGAAAGTTCATAAAATTCCATCATCATTAATAACAATAGCAGAAACCTTATTAGATAAAGTAATTGCATAAATCATTGCTTATATTTTCTACAGTATGATAATTTTACAAATGGACATTCAGCATTTATTTCACTTCTTCCTTTGTGGCAATAATAATTATTTTACATCAATAAATTTTTTCCAGAATGTAAATGAAAAGATAATAATATAATTATAGTAAGTAAATGCAAATATCAAATTACACAAATCAAATACTTCTTTGGTGAACTAGATATTACTATTTTACAATTTGTAAATTAATGTGATGAGTATTTTACTTAAGTTTAAAAAGTACAAACAAATTTTAGTGAAAAGGAAATCATATGGAAATATTATTAAAAATAAATTTTCTTGAGTATGAAAACATTTTCACATTGTATCAAGAAAACTTATTTTAATTCATTATATGAAAGGAAATGCATTAATACTATTGTTCTTAGAATCAAATTCTTGGCACATTTGTGTTTCTATTGAGATATTTTAATGAGAAAATATATATAATAGAACCAGGTAATAAATCATTTATAGACATAAATATAAAATGAAATCACTAATCTTAGAAATTTTTTTAATACACCTCTTTTCATCTATACAATTATAAACTTTTTTAATTATTACTTTACAAAATAAGATTCAAAGCTTACCTTTGAAGGTATTTTATTTATATGAATTCATAAAAAATTCTTATTGCCATGATTGTAAGTTTGTTATTATTTCCATATTGTCTTTCCTATACACCATTTGCCTAAAAGTACAAACTTGAAGGTGTTTAAATTTCATATAAACCATAATATGCAATAACAAGTCTCATATTAAGGCAGTAGCATAATAAAAATAACATATGTAGCAAGTTGCACTAAAACAAAAAATTAATAAATGTTTTTATAAATGGAATATGTATGTTCATTGCAGCTATAATGGCAGAGTATATTCAATTGTTATGTAATATATTGCATATACGAAATGTATGTATATATTGCATATGAAAGTAGCTTTATGACCCAACTTTTTAAATGCCATTTCATTTGTAAACATTAATCATTGTACATTCCATCAATAAGAAAATCCATTCGCCTGTAGTGTCTCTTATCCCAACAATCTCTACCTTGTTTATAAACCATGAAAATAATAGCACCCAAGACTGGCAAAGCTATAAGAGTAATAATAACTGGTAAAACATAATCAATTTTCTTTGGCATTCCTAAGCGTGAACCTTTAATATGAGGTATAGATGCCTGTTTATCACTATTAGGTCCTATTACTGTTGCTGTTGGTTTAGGTTTATGTTCTTGCGTTGATGATGCTGTTATAGGAGCATTTGTTGATAATTTTTGCTGTGTTGTATTCATAAGATGTAAAGTAGTATTTACAGTAGTACTTGGAATATTACTTATATGCTTGTCAGTAATATTTGATTTTGTATTATTTACATTTATATCAACTTTCTCATTATTGTGAACAATATTAGCTGTTGTTGAAGATTCAATTACTGGCTTTACATCATCAGATGTCATTTCAACTGGAGGAGTGGCTTCATTTTCTGCTCCTTTCCTCGATACAATTTTAGAAGTATTCTTTCTTCTTTTTACATATGGAACATTATCTTCTTCTTTTGTTAAATTGGATTGTACATTCAAATTACTGACAATATTTATTAGATGGGAAGTGGTAGATGTTTGTTCAGTAGTAGAAACAATAAAAATTGGACCACCTTCCCCTGCAACTGAAGGGGTGGCAATATTTCTCTGCAATAACATTTACATATATTTCAATTATATATATGTATTTTATGTCATTTTATAGTACTTTATAGTACTTATCGGAAATGAAAAAAGCAAAGAACTCAAATATATCAACTATTTTAAATATTTAAACTATTTTAAATTAACAATTGGTTATTTAAGCACTTAATAACTGTCAAGTACAATCATTACATACATTCAGTATTTCTGTAGAATTAACAGATTCACGTGTAAAGTGAATTGGCGAAGATAAAGTTCGATGTTCGGTTTTAGAATCTCCATCGATAAAACGTGGATTTAATGTAGATGTTAAAGACTTACTACCATCTGTTTTAATATCATCACTGATAGATAAGGTTAGAATAGATACGAGTAATATAAATAGAGTTAATCCATGGAAATTCTGCATCACGAACAAACTCATTATTTTAATTACAGAATTATATTTCGTGATACAATTTCTTGCAGGTAAATCTGGTTAAAACTTTTGTAAAAATATAGAAAAACTAAAAAAAAAGTGGCCTCAACCACTAAGAAACTGCTCGCTCCATCATAAGCATTAACTATTGCGTAAATATATGCGTAGAGTTATATATATACATACATATGTCCTACCAATTGAGTGTAAACGATTTCACTTTTTTTTGTCATTAATTAAAATGGTTAAATTTTACTAATTTACGTTAAATAACACTTTACTAAAAAATATAAATCTGATTCCATAACAACATACGTTCATCCTTCCTGTTCTTTCATTTCCAGTATTCAAATCTACCGATTACAACGACTATCTCAATGAAGTTTCTCCCGCCAATTATTAATATCATTACGAGTAGTTGAATATTTAATAATTACAAAAAATGGTAAGTCAATAAAATAATTAAACGTATGTGTCTTGTGACGATTAAACCATATTATAATAGTTAATTCTTTAATTGATACGAAAAATCCAGAAATATTACAATTATCGACATACCTCCTTCAATGAGAAAAAATAT
>NIJG01000034.1:363562-373743 GCA_002201625.1 Euglossa dilemma | reverse complement strand
TTAAAATTAAGAGAAAAAATTGTTAATATATGTAAAAATGTTTGAATATTTTCATGATCCCATGGATCATAAAAATAATATGGATCTTCTAATATTTTACATGTTTCTGAGAGTAAAGTAGACAAAACATGAGGTGCAAGATTTGCAATTACATTATATCCTAAACGAAAAAAGGCAGCAGAAGATACAAAATTAACAATTTCAATTGATGTCCATGACATTCTTAAAGGTACAATAGATCCCTTAATTAATTCTTGAAATACAGATGGTTCTTGAACAAGTGCTTTCAATCCAAATGGTATGGATACCATTTTTAACAGTAATATATTAACTGCACTGTAAATAAAATTTTACTTTTTCAATATCATATTTCATTAATGGAGATAAATTGTGTATATAAGTATGTATAGAAAAATTACCTATTTATTTGTTGAGTTTTATTTTCATTTTCAATATAAGATCTATTTAATTTTTTATAAAAATATGATACAGCAGGATAAAATTCATTTTCTATTTTATATTGTATTATTTCATATGCATCAAATATATCAAATAATTTTTGTATTACTTCAAATAACTTAAGAAGGTATTCTATATTTATTAAGGAAAAAGGTTGCCTTAAGATATTTGATGCTATTACTATAATAAACATAGCTGGACATTTTGATACTCTATTTTCAAAGTTTACGGTATGCTCTTTGCATTCTGAGATAAGAAATAGAGAACCATCTGTTGTATCTAACATATGTAGGATAATATTTAACGTATGTGCTGATATATTGATGTTATTTTCAGAAACAGATGCTAAATGACATAGTGCAATATGATAAAACTCATGGTCATACAATATGGATGGTTTATTTAAAATAAACTGTAGAGCATAACAAGAAACATCATATACCCCACTTAATGTTTCTATAGATAATTTATTTAAAGCTTTTAAACAAGCAGTTAAGAATTCAGAAACTGAAAATGGAATATCAAGTATATTTTCTATCAAAAGCTGACGTCCTGCCTCATAAGCACAAAGCTGAGATATAAAACATAAACAATGAAGATAAGTTACTGTTTCTATTGTATTTCCATTAATGATAACTTCCATTGGATCATAATCAATGGAAATTGCTATAGAATGTGGAGGCTCTTCCAATCCTTTATGTACACATTTCATTATTTGTTGTACTAAACTTGGTGATTTTCCCAAGGCATTTAAAAACATTTTTCTAGTAGCAAGACTAACTATCCATTTTTTGCTCCAATCAGCACGTGGTTCTAACACAGAAATAATATTCAATACATTTAATATCTTTGGTTGCATGGCATTTCCAAATTCATGTACACTCAAAAATGTAATAAATTGTTCTATTAGTTCTTCTATGGTTTTATCAGGGTTTTTTGCAGTTTTTAATTTTTCTTCATGATAACGAATTATTAGATGTATAACACGAAATACTCTTTCATGTAAAAAGAATTTAAAATTAATTCCAGAAATTAATGTAGGTAATATCTCAAATGTTTTTTGTGATTGATATTGAGCAGCGAATGCATTCAATAAATTCGTATATACATCGTGCGTTTGAAAACAAGTTAGTAATTTCGCATGTACTTGTAAACTAGCTTCAAAAATAGGTCTACTTTCATCTATAAGACCGTCTAATAAAGCTTTTTGAATTAAATCCCATATTGGATTATTATTTAAATTTGATAGTTCACTTTTTAATAAAATTTCATAACCAGCCAATCTAACATGAGCAGGTTTATCTTGATTAATTTTATCAAGAATAACACTGTAACACTCATCATTATTTAATGGAGAATTCCAATCTTCACTTGTTTGATCACTGATACACGAAAAGGATGATTGAGGTTGGGAATCAGAAATTAGAGTTAATGCAGATTTTGAAGCAGATTGTTCAATAATTGTAGCTCTCATAGAATTCACTAAAGTAGACATTTCTTTTGAATGTATAATTTTTTGTGCTATATTAACATTGTCCGTATCTTTTATCAATGATTTTTGCACATTTGTTTCAAATTCTTTTTTTATACACTTTTTTATCCACTTTTGAAGATTTGGAGAAATATTGCCTTCCATATTAACAAAATAGTTTTCATACAATCGTATTTATACAATAACTGTAAGTGGACATAAAAGAAATCTTTATACTAAAATTCTACTGTTTTGATCAAGTTTCTATGGTTACCACATACAGCAGATGAAAGTACACTATACTTCATATAGTATAATAAAGATTTAATACTTTAATCCGTGTAATCATTCGTTTATATCTCATTGTTAAAAAGATATAACAGTTAACAATTATATAGAAATGTTATACAAATAATGTAATTAAATAAAATATTAGAATATATAAATGATATACAATTAATATCGATATATACATACATACAAATTGTATAATTTTCAAATGTAGCAAGATAATATTGGTGTAATTTATTACTGTTTTAAATATTCGCGGTAATTACATACAATTTTTAACGTGCAGCTACTATAGAGTTTGGAGATTTCACCCGTAAAGCAGAAATTCCTCCTTGTAAGGAACATACACCCACAACTCCACATTTTACCAAAAAATCTGCAAACTATACAATACGTTTTAATTTCAATATTAAACAAAGAATCTCAATTTTACAATATAATATTTACCAATGCATTATTTTGATCATGGGGTCCTATAATTACAACAATACTATTTTTATTTTCTACAAGTGGTTTTGCATGTGGTCCAAGAGTTTCAATATGAGTTTGAGATAGTTGTACACTTGTAAATGGAATATTAATACTGCCTACTATAGCACCTCTTTCAAATCTATATAAAGAAAATAACTACCATACATAGAGGTAATTTAAAACAGACTTAATTTTCATTTTGTGAATAAAATACTCACTGTATGTTATTGCGTATATCTACAGCTATTAATCTCTCTGGACTACTATCTAATAAATTTAGAAAATCATCAACAAAAATTCTTGGCATTTTTTCAGTATTTGGTTCTGGTTCTAACCAATTTATATCCTGTAACAATTTTTTCAAACATACAATAGTTATAACAATAAATCATTAAAATAAATATAGAAATTTATATTTATACCTTTGGTTGATTAAATTGATGTTTTCTATAAGTAATACTAGGTGGTGTATTTTGGTACATCATCATAGAATCTTTAACACATAATTCTATATCAATTTCAGGAAGATCAGAAAATAAAAGTATACACTCATTAAAACCTGAAGTTAAAAGGGAGTCACGCAATTGTTTCAATATCGCTAGTCCGACTAAAAGTGGAAATGCAGAATCTCCTAATAATAATTTATCCCACAGGTGGAGTATTTTGTGAAGTGGAAATACATCTAATACAAGAAAATTCAAGAATGTAAATTAATCAACAGCTTCAGTACTTAAGTAGAAATATATACCATATAAACAATTTTATGTTAAATTATATTAAATAATGTAATAATGAATGACTTACGTGAAAACATTGTTAAAAACCATGGAATAGCAAATAATTCTGGTACAAAGTTTATCGATCTAAGATGATTAGCTAATTGAGGATCATGAAAAGCTATAATTTGTGAAAATTTTCCTAAATATTCTTGTATAACAGCAGAATTGTCCTTTAAAAAAAATTTATGAAGATATTTTGGTATAAACGCAGACAAACATTCAAATGCTCTAGCTAAAAAAAATATTATATAACAGACTCAGAAATATTTATATATATGATATATTTAATTTATTACCTTCGTTATTGAAGTTAAGATAAAGAAATGGAGCTGTTAATGAATCTAATCCTTGCCAATAAACATAATGAGGATTATTGCGAACCCATGCTTTGAGTAATCTTTGTAATCTCTCATGACCAGCACCAGATGATAATAATTCACTATATTGATGACATCTTGGTATATCTACCTCTATCTAGAATATTCTTAATTAGTTGGTACAAGGATAAATAATGTAATAAAGTTATTGATGTATTACTTGTCGATCTGTGTGTGTAGGTGTTTCTTTATCGATCATATCATAACGTTTCTGAATATCGCCAGTAATACCAAGCAATGCTGCCCAAACAGCCCCTCTAACAGGTGGAGGTATATCCTTATGTGCTTCTTCAATGATTGATTCCCGTGTAAGTGGATATACCTAAATTATAGTTATATAATTTAGTAATATAGATATACATAGTTTTATATTTATTAAAGATAAAAAGAAAAACTATTTTTATATTTTTTATAAAGTTATTGTATGTTTCTAATGATGTATTAATATCATATCTTCCAGTAATGTAAATTACAAATAACTGTAAGTACTTTAAAGTTTAAAAAATATGTAAAGTAATATAATTACTTGTAGCAACCTATCATATAAAACGATCCTATAAAATTGATATTCTGTGTCCCTTTCTCTTATAATTAAAGGTAACTGAGAAGCAGCATCTACTAAATCTTCTTGCAATTGAATGCGCATTCTGTAAAATAATTAACAAATGATTAATAGAATACCGAAGTAAAAAATCGAATTTACATATATTTATTATACCTACTGATTCGTTAACCATGGATAATTTGCAATATATGGAATATGAGACAAACGTTGACGCAATGTATCAAGAGGAACTTTAACCACACGTAAATCGAGTAAGCCTGCTGTGTCTCTTCTACCAAACATTTGACCTAAAAGTATAACTAAACTAAAAAAAGATTGATAAATTTTTTTAATTTTTATAGAATATGATTTACATAAAATTTTGATAATTACTTTGGAATGGATAATATAGGGGGTCTGGATCTGATAAGACCCTGTTTTTTTAATTCCACAGTAATATCCCCGCCTGCTAGTTGCCATAAATAATATAATTCATCCATTTTTCTAACAATAACATTTTTATATACATTTTTTTCTTTTTCCTTTTCATTTTTTAATAGAAATTCTTCAAATATTGACAATTTCAATAACTCTTCTGGTGCTTTGCGTTTTGAAGGGTAAATCTGAAGACAAGAGTCTACAAACTCTTTTATTTTATCAGGTAAATCCTAATATAAAGTATTAAGATGTTAAAAATAAATAAGATATCGTGTGATATTACTACTGATAATGTAAGTTCAGAAAATCATACCTTATAAGTATTGTAACAATTAGTTTCTCTTGCAAGACGTTCAAATATGGAAGTTTCACAGTGTAATAAACTAAGAATTTTCCGCAAACATTGAGATAACTTTACACCTGGCCATATTGGCTTTGCTAATAGTAATTCTGCAATAATTATTCCTAGAGACCAAGAATCTACTTTTGGACTACTAACATCAGGACTCAGAAATACTTCAGGTGCTGTATATTTTGGATAACTAAAAGCAAATTTAGCTATTCAATTACAAAAACATTTTTTAAGTTTTATTAAAATTAACATTTTGTTAATACATACCCAATAGGAAAAGATACATTTTTTCCACTGTCTGTCATATAATATAAACCAAAATTATACAATTGTACATTTCCACTTTTATTAATTAATATATTTTCAGGATTTAGATGCCTATGTACTAAATTTAATTTGTTCATATGCTGCAAACCTAATAAGCATTGAAATGTTATTTTCATAATTTCATCTATATTTAAATTTTCCTTATTGTTTAATGGATCTCCATTGTATTCTGCAACCACTACTATCCGTTCTACAAAAAGCAACATTAAATATATAGAATATGTTTAATCTCTTAATTTTGAAATACAATGATCTTTACCGTGTTTACTTCTAATTATATCAAGATATGTTGATAAATTTGGGTGATGAATAGTTTTTAAAAATTGAGATTTTCCATATATAGTTATTGAATTTGGTGTAAGAGGTAAACCATTACTGCCACAAACTTCAACTGGATGACTTTGAGCAAAAAATGTCATTCCACCAAAACATCGTTCTTCATTTTCTAAAAGTGCTGGACACATTGTTAACTGTAAGATAAAGTATATGATTTTATAAACAATGTTTAAATAATTAATATAATTTCAATTACATAAAAATTTTAGATATATATTAAATTGTGCTACAAAAATTAAAATCTAATAAAGCAATATAACATACTATAAGAAGTTACAATAAAACATACATACTTGAGTTAATTTACGAAATTTTGTACTATAGATCAATAAAAATTTACATTATTAGCCTCGATATAGATTCATGGTTATTATCAATTATAAAAAAATATATAAAATTACTTTTAAATATTACACCTTATCATGATAAAATTACTTAAATTTTTTGGAAAATTTAAATCATTGATCCATTTATTCACTTTTGTTTATAAAAATGAATAGGAACACCCACTCTATGTATATACGTCATATCGTAATTTATGTCACGAAACAAGATTATAATATCATATGTGATATATATTATTATATATAGAAGTATATACAATAATATTTTTAATCAAAAATAAATAAAAAATAATTAATTAGTACAGATCAAGAAATTAAATCTTTTATTTAAGTAAATATTATATGTGAATTATATCTTAGCATAAAGAAAGTACAATAAAAAGTACAAAATATAAAGCATTAGAAAATTGAATTATCAATTAGTATTACGTTAAAAATATAATGTCAATAAAACAATTCACTATTGAAATAGAATTATAATAATATAACAGGAAAAAATCTCTGTTACAAGTGCGCCACCTGTATTACCTTTAAGAATTACAAATTGATTTAGTATAACTTGGCGTATTCTCATCTAGCAAATGTATATTAACTTAGGTCTTGTTTGTTGTGTTCCTTTCCGGTTTTACTTCGTCGCTGGGTTGGTTCTTTCCATTTGAGTGCTAGTATCGTGTAAAGAAGTACAATGACGTAAGTACTTAATCTTTTTAAATCTTGAAAATCTGACGTTTTATTTCTTTTGTATCTTAAATAATAAATATTTTAACATTTCTTCTTAATATAATTAGTAATATTTTCTTTAAATAAATACTTTTTGAACCATTACATTGTATTAATGTCTATACTTTAGAACGTGTTTCCACGTTGTAATTTTTCAAACATGTGTTTTTAAAGTTTGTTATAAATAAATGTAAATAACAATTACTTTACGCATTTTTTAAATTAAATTAGTAGCACTTTTTTTAAATCAATACTCTTTGAATCTTTACATTGTATTAATATCTGTGCTTTAAGATATCTCTGTGTTGCAATTTTTTAAACATATAATATATTTTTAAAGTCTTTTATAAATAAATTTTAAGTAAAATAAATTAAAGTTGTGATTGTAATATAGGTCCAAAGTATCCCGTGATACTCTATATGAATGTGTGAATGCTGTTATCCAACACTCACAGGACAAAAAGAGGAAATTCTTAGAAACAGTGGAACTCCAAATCGGTTTGAAGAATTATGATCCACAAAAGGACAAACGTTTCTCAGGCACCGTCAAGTATGTTTTTACCTGACATTGAGGATTCTTTTCGGTTTTTAATGATTACCATAAAATCGGTCCTTTTTCTTTCTCCCTTTTTTTTTTTTTTTTTTTTTTTTTTATAATATAACATCCGAAAAGGTTGCCTCTTGCATAGTCAGGAAGCTGGGTTTTACCTAGCGGACCTTCACCCAGGGTCTTAAATAAATTGGGGAGGTTTCATACCATTATTTTTATTACAGGATCATAGCTAATGATCCTGCAGGTAAGTTAATATGTGACTGTGGCAACTGTTTAATTGATTCAGTTATTGAAACCAATGTTCAATGATGATAAACTATATTGCATGTATTATCTGAATAATTTCTGTGGTTATTTAATATATTATTGAGAACATTGACTTTAATAATTGCATTTTCATTTTTGTGTAATTATATTTTCATATTTTATATTAATTGGTATATATAATGTTTTGGAAAATGTTAATTTCAATTGTTCATATAATTTGTATTTATTAAAGGTTAAAGAATATTCCAAGACCAAAGATGCAAGTTTGTGTTTTGGGAGACCAACAACATTGCGATGAAGCTAAAGCTAATAATATCCCATATATGGATGCAGAAGCATTGAAGAAATTAAATAAAAACAAAAAGCTAGTCAAAAAATTAGGTAATTTGAAATTTGGTATATTATTAATTTAATATTCTTTTCCTTTATCTTCCGAAAAGCACCATTGTTAAGTATAATTTATAACAGTGGTTGTCGAATGGAAGAAAATTAAATTCTTCACTAGGTGTGGATGTTGCATTTTATAGCCTCATACCTCAATCCGTGTTGAGACATTTTTCAAATTAATAATATTATACTTGAGTTAATTTTAGCTCCTTTACAGTTAAAATTTCATTTTTACAGCTAAAAAGTATGATGCCTTTTTGGCTAGTGAATCTTTAATTAAACAAATTCCACGCATTCTTGGTCCTGGATTAAACAAGGCTGGTAAATTCCCTGGTCTTCTTTCTCATCAAGAATCAATGGTAGGGAAAATTGATGAAGTGAAAGCAACAATTAAATTCCAAATGAAAAAGGTAAAGCTTTGCTATGTTTATCAAGTTTTATATATATATATATATATATATATACATACATACATACATACATATCATGTTATTTAAAAAAATATATTACCAAATCTTACTAAAATAAAATAAGCAGTGCTTATAATTTGAAATATTTAAATGTAATTAAAAAACATTATTTTAGGTACTATGTCTATCAGTGGCTGTAGGGCATGTAGAGATGACGCCAGATGAACTGGTACAAAATGTACATCTCTCGATTAATTTTTTGGTTTCGTTATTGAAAAAACACTGGCAAAACGTGCGTTCTCTTCACATAAAATCTTCAATGGGACCTCCTCAAAGACTGTACTAATTTAATTAGTATCGATACATTCAATATACAATAAAAGAATAAAACAAAAATATATAACATAATTTATTACACAAAACTTCCTATTTAATTTTTTTAAACTTTCCTACGAAAGTCTAGTTACGGCTCGAAAGTAGGCCGGAGAGCGACATTGTGGCCTTACAAAAAGCGTAAAGCAAGACTCGTGGCATGTGGGTTCTAAAAATATGAGACGGATTATGACGAGGTCGACACCCGTCGTACGTCAAGTGATCCTGATAATTTTTCTAGTACTGACAGGTAAACAAGAAGGGTACACGGAGACAGGTAAATAAGAGAGGAGTGGGGTACACAGTGGCAGGTAAATAAGAGAGGGATAAACGGAGGTAATTAAAAAAACATTACGTCTCTAAGTTGAATAAAAGTATGTATGCTCTGAAACAAGGTGCAAAAAATTTGGAATAACCAGTTAGACACTTTGTTGAAGGAACATGGCTTCAAACAAGAAAAAGCAGATAATGCCTTTATGCGAAAGGTGAATTGATTTACATGGTACATGTCAACGACATTTTAAGTACCTCGAGACAGACGAACAAGATAAACGATACAGCGAATTTTCTAAAGGAACACTTCCAACTCAAGGATTTAGGAATATTAAGCCATTACCTGGGAATGGAAATAAGGAAAAACAAGGAAGGTTTCTACTGTGTAAAGCAGGAAAAATATATAGAGAAAGTTTTACACAGATTTGGGTTGCAGGACGCAAAACCGCCGCTAGACCAAAAATAACTGAAATACAGGGATGACGGAGCCGAAGTAGCCGGAAAAGAAAAGTACCAGCAATTAATCGGGGCCTTGTTGTACACACCTGTAAACACATGGCTGGATATCTCAGAAAGTGTCGCAATCCTAAGCCAACACATGATTGGAACGAGGTGAAGAGGGTTGCACGGTATCTTAAAGAAACAAGGAATTATGAATTAAGGTTCGGTCAATTCAACAAGAACAATAGATTAATCGGTTTCGCCGATGCTGATTGAGCCCAAGACGATCGAAAATCCATTAACGGATACCTCTTTCAATTTTTTTGAGGATGAATAAGTTGGACCTGTAGGAAACAGCCCTATGTCTCGCTGTTTCCCACGGAAGCCGAGTAAGTAGCGCTCACAGAAGTAACACAGTCTTGAATGCATTCCTTAAAAAAATATAAACATATATCTATTTCGCTCTATAAGCAGTTGTTGCGGCAATCATAAACACGAAGAGGCTATTCTATTTTAGGATTATATGACTATTAAATATAATTTTAATACCGTGAAATAAACTACAATTC
>NIJG01000034.1:274954-298049 GCA_002201625.1 Euglossa dilemma | reverse complement strand
TACTGGTCATAAAAATCTATGCATATATATATTTTATTATATAACCTACAAAACATAACTAATTTTATCTGATTTCGTAATGGGAAATATGATATGAAGATTACAAATTGTTTTAAAGTATATTTTCAAAGTAGTACTCTGAATTCTTATTCATTTATTTCATTTTTTGTTAAATTGAAAATATATTCACTTTCTATTATTTAATGTAAGATATAATATTGTAAATGCATATCAGATCTGGGAAATAAATTGAAAAACTGACTTATTTATACATTTCTTATTATATTATCAACTTGCAGTTTGCAGTAATGTCTTAATGCATTAAAATAATATAACAGATTGATTGTAAATTAAAATCTATCGTTATTTAAATTGTTGTATTAATAAATATTGATAAATATCGACATATTAAATAGAACATATATTTTCAAATAATATATTATATTTTCACATAAATTTTATAAAAGAAAAACAAAAATTTAATTGAAATAATGGGATTAATACTGAAATAAAACATATGTTTGTGCCTTGAAAAAAAAATTTTAAAGTGATTCTATTTTATTAAATATGTAATAAATTGATGTATTATTTTTTAATAGAAAGCAAGAAAAGTTCTGAACAACTGAAACGAATCTCTTTTTTATATTTCACAAATCGGTATCACCTACATCGTAAATTTTAATACAAAAAATCGTTGTTGTAAAGTTCCTAACCGCGAAAATTTTGGCAAATGAAAGGAGAAAGGTAGTCCAAAGAAACTGTGACAAAACTGGTGATTTTCCAACATTCCATACCGACGTTCAATATGTTACATTGCATCTGCCGATCTCAACAAGCTGTTTTCGCACTGATAAATCGCTATACTATCTGAAAATCGTCGAACGATCGATAACAAGCTCAAAGAGAACGACAGACGATATTTATGAGATGTTTTACTACGTGCTACTTATTATAGTCGTTTCTTATATAGTTGTATCTGTAATTGTATAGCAATTAAGTAAATATCCTGAAATTCTTGATCGTGTAATGCCGTTTTGTTTTTCCTTTCACTGCACCATCAAGCGCAACAATACTGACCTTCGGGTTATTTGCTTTTCTTCTTTTCTTACTGTACTTAATTATGTAAATTTATGTATTCAGTGTATCTGTTGAGTCTTCTTTGATATATTGCGATGTACTTGTTGTTACTTTCGTTTTTTATTGGTGCTGACCTATACCACATTTTCGTCGTTGCATTTTCATTTTCGTAAAAGTCGCAGCTTCGTTATTTCCTTCGCATTAGCAGTTTCCTTCTTGACCTTGCCTTTTCATTTTTCACAAAGGAAGGACGATGAAGCGAAAAGTTGCAATAAAAAAATAAGCAATCGCTTTATATGTTACCAGTTATTGACTTTGACGCGCGCGTATATGTGAACATCTTACTTGTCAGGCGCTTTTCTTCTGCAGACAGAAAATAGACATTCTTGTTTGATTTAATTGAACTCTCGGGTATGGTGTTTCTTATTTGTTTGTTTCCTATTTCCTTTAATAAATTCAAAGTTAATAAATCAGAAAAGCTAATAAATTTTATTCACGTTTGTCACATTAACTTATAGCTTTCTATTCTCTTTTTTGGTTAAATAATTATGATCTATTTTGACATTCACTTATATTCCAATAAGATATATTTGCTAGATGTTATTTAATGTTTTCATTGATATTTCATATATCGGTGTATCTGTATTACATTTTATTATTTTCATATTTATCATAAAGTGCGACATCATTTGGTTGCTCAATGTTTATAAAAGAACTTACTTGGAACTTAAATTTTGGATTTCAATTAAATCCAAGTAAAACAAGAACATAAAACTTATTGAAGTGTTATTTAGGTTGAATTTACTGTAAGTTCGTTAATAGTCTATAATTCATATTTCTAAATATATAATGTCTAAAATAAAACCTGTTGAAATTTTTTAATCATTGCTGTGAAAAATGTTACCTTGTTTTGCATCAGACGTTTGATACATTAAAAATATTCGCTTAATCGAGTTATGCGTGATTACTTTCTAGGAACATTTCTGTTGTTTTTATCGTGAGATTTTCGCTATGTAGAAACACATCACCAGAAAAAAAGCCCTGAACATAGCAAATATTCCGTAATTAGCAGTGGTCGATTATGCTGAAGAATTCTAAAGTTACTTTCCACTTTAATTGTGAGGCTGATATTCTCGTACTTAACTCATGTGTACAAGCTTCGCGTGTTAAAGGTTATCTCAAGTTTAAAGTAACTTTAAAGTTTCGGTGAATTCGAGCCTACGATAATACTTAATCGATATTCATTATTTATCGCAGTGTTGTATTTGCGGTACATGCGAACGGGGCCTTTAAACAGAAATTCTTCTTACATACTTAAATTCATTATATCGATGGTCGATACTTCGCGCGCATACATTAATTTATTTTTCAGTGAAACAGGTTAGAAAACTATTAATTTTCCTTCTAATTAGGATTTTTTCTAATTATATCCTTATACATACATTTAAATTTGCCAAATAATTAAAAAATACAACAATAATTGAATAAAAATAGTCAACTATCGATAGTAATAGATATATCAATACGCTGTCAAATAAAAAAATTGCGTTTTTTAAAATAATGTATTTAGTTTCATAATGTAAAGCAGAGTTGACAATACTCTCACTTGTTGAAAGTAACTTTTACTATTTTTACAATCATTTCAACAGTGATCGTTTGCTATTAAAAACATTTCAACAAGATACTATTGATTTCTTGTTATACTCTGTGCAAATGGGATCTTTTTATAAACTATAGTCATACATTCTAAATTCGTCATTAATAGCAATTGAAACCACAACAGGTTCATAACTTAATAAAGAGCATCGTATCGTTTTCTTCCCTATTTAAACGTAAATTACATATTTACAATCGCGAAGCAGTCTCCATTGGCACTTCAAAACAACGTCACAATTCCTCGACCCCGTTCCACAATTATTGTGAAATAGAAAATGCTTCACTTTCCTTATGACAGTAAGAGCAATTATATATCTAAAGGAAATCAAAATTTGCAACGAATGTAATGTAAAATGTACGTATAATCGAATAATTTAATACATAATCAACTTTTTATAGTAATTCTGTGTCTTCCCTCCTATGCACTTGTCACAGCGCACTCTGTTGGAACAAGCCGAGAATTTTACTCAACGTCCTTCAAAAATTCCATCCTAAGGAAAAGCATTCGTCGAAATTCTTCAATATTTTAACGGAAAGATCGACGCTGAAATCTGGATTTATCAGCAATCGTAACTTTCCTTATTATTAATTATCGAGTTATCGTTCGGCCAGTTGACGTGGAGCTAGGGAATTTTGGAACAGGAACGAATAATCGTAATATTGTTTTTAAGCTTGATCGATGTTTATAACATTTCCAGGATCATCTCCACGTCTCGTGGTGTTTGCATGCGTTTTGTACAAGAATCGCTCCAAAAGTACATTTTTTAATTCGTTTATGTATTAATAATACATACGAAGTTATACTAATTCTCTAAATCTCGTGTATTATATGTGAATATTAAGAACAACCAAAGGTGAGTCAAACATTTTAATTCTTCTTTTCGCTATATTTCTTTCTTTTATTTTCATTTCCTATTTTTTTAAGGATAGAGTGAAACTGAAAATTATGTTTAAATATTGTTCCCGGTTACTATAATCTATTTATTCAATAAAAATTTTGGAGGGATCCTTGTATTTATACGACGAACGAAATAAACACAGTTGCGAGTATATTGCGTGACTTTCGATATTCTTTTTACGATTAAATTCACTTTGACTTTACCAAAAACGATGGTCTTCGTGATCTGACAGGGTCGTGCAAAATCTTTAGAGCACATGCCTTCCTATTGATGAAGAAATAGAGTTATGAAATTCAAATTTGAAATACAACCTGTGCTATCTTTGCGTTTTAACCATTAAACTTTCATTTAAATATTTATGTTTATGTAAAATATAAAATTGTACTTTTTTTACGTAATAATAGGAATATTTCAGTATGTTCCTATTTTACAATTTATCATTCGAACTGAGAATCACTGACCTGTCGATATTTATAAATGTTCATACGGATCGATTCGAAGCTTTTGTTACTGAAGTTTCTAATTTAAACTAAAATATAAACCACTAACTAGAACAAATTTAAAAATTATTTTATTTTATTTTATCGGAGATTTATTTGTTATCAATTGGCTAAATTGTACTTTGCCGATAAAATGTTAAAATTTATTTATTTTGAGGTTATGATTTCGTAAATTCTTTAAAATTTTAAAACCGATAACTTCCTATTCGATGTATTTTATTTTATAAACCAATAAAACTGTATTGGATCGTATTCATGTATTGATATATTCATGTAACAAGGGTCTTCTTTTAAATTTCTCATTAAAATGCAACTATATTGCGATAGCACGACCCCGTGTAGCAGCGTTTAACAATCGGCAAATGCTCGACCGCTTCGTAGTTAACTGCTTCATTTTCCTCCTCTCTTTGCCATCTGGTCGGAAATCTTAAAACTATATTTATACCGTAAAGCATTTTGTATGTGTTTCTCCCGCGATCGTTTGCTACTGCGATCAATAATAGACATAATCGACGGTCCGTAAGTAATCCATTTAAATTCGTTCAGTTTACGGAAATGAAATCAATTATTTGTGTCTAGAAATGAGCGATTTTCATATTTATCATGGTTATAGTGTATGACATTTCATTGTTACTTGAGTGGATGTTGACCTTTATTCAAAAATTAAAAATTCGAATCTATCGATTTCTGATATTAAGGCGTCGATTATTATCGATCTATAGCTTTATCGATATCATTGCTCATCATTAATCTACTTTACAAATCAGAATTTTGATAAATATATATAACGTGGTTGTTAATACATAAAGAAAAAAATCTAAAATCATTTATATTTATTTATTATTTATTCTTCAGGAGAGTCTGTATTACCTTCCGAGTTTTTGTTATCACGGAAATCAGCGAACTTACGGAATAAATTCGAACTAACGAGGTAAATGTGGAAAAACACGGTTGATAATCATGACTCCTTTGGTAACCAAACGAGAAGTAGGTGCATTTTCATCATTAAATCGACACCCCGATATATTCGGAAGTTATCATGTGATCAAAAGTCACTTTTCGTACACGTTTGTACAACTAGATGTTTCACGCGGTACATCCGCAGTTGCATCGATCGCGGGTGGACGTGCCGCCACTCGCTTCAAGCCTAATATATATCGAGTATTAGGTTTACAAAACAGATACCCTACTTCATCGTAGGGTTTCAAGGGGTTGGATTGGTGGTTTCACAATGGAGAAGGACGTGGGGCTTTTTGGATAGTTGCAGACGGGATTCCAGGAAAGTTGATAGGGTTGGGAGAGATTGGTTACTCCCTTAATTTGTGCCAATCAGCGATCTGCCTCTGCGGCGAGCTGCAAACTTCTCTCCAATGATTTAAAGCGGATCCTTGACACTCCGGGCCACCGAACTCGAGTCGTCCAATAACCTAAAAAATATACAATTATGCGCATAACAGATTAATGTAATACCATGAATATATTTATTTATACTCCTCACTCATTCTTTTCTATTCTTTTTTCTTTTTTTTTTTTCTTACAGAATTTTTGTTCAAGTATGAGTTTTCTAAAGTCAATTGGTTGTTTAAAGTAACTTTGCAGAGTCTAAAATGTAAGTCACAAAAATATTATTTCTATTACGATTTGTTTAAGGGTTCTGATTATTTATTTTGTACTTAAAATAGAGAGTAAAAATAAATATTAAATGATACTATGAATAAAAGGTATTCCTGGTGACGTTAAGTGGATTTAAATGCATAAATCTAATAAGTGGAATATTCATATAACTGGTCAGACCAAATTGATTTTTCCATCCTTCAATTGGGACAAATTTTGTATAAGAAAACTTAAAATTTTAGGTAAATTATTGCGTATTAACAAATGATTGTTGTTTTTATATTATTGTTTAACGTATGAAGATTTACGTATTATTAAATTAATTGATGTTATTTACTTTTTAGTCAGAGTATTTTTCATTGGCTTAATGTATCATATGAAGCGATCCAAATAAAAATCTTACATAACCTATACAATTTTACGTAAGTATATCGTTTTTCAACTTTTACTAAAAACTTAGTTCAAATGATCTTGATGTTAATTTTAATTTTTATGTTGAATTCTATAAGAAATTTATACTATCATATATTCCATAGATCTATACGTTATATTGGAGATATAATTTGTTCCAATTTCTTAAGATATTTCGTGCACGTGCGAAATTCCTGTGTAGAATTCTGAAAATTGGGATTGTTCACGGATCGATTTCTTGGTTGAATGATATTTTGCCATGCGTACCATTACGTTATGTAAGAAAATTGTGAAAAATCACGCTACGCTAGGCGAGTGTACGACTTTCAGTCGCGTCACGCTATGCTCGTCTATGGTATTATAGCTCGAGTATAGTATAGTACGAAACGTATACACGTATACAATGTATGCACGTGTATGACTTAATCGTTCGATCAATCGTGTTTATTTTTGTTGACTAACACTGCTACAAATGAAATTACCAAGTATTCCAAGAAATTCTTATCTTTGTGTTTTGCATATTACGGGAAAAATTCGTAACGTAATACCACATTACATCGTAATACTTTTAATCCTAGAATGACTTCTGGGGTTTCTACTGACCTCGCGATACTATTTTTTCTCTCTTCACTTGTTATATACTTATTGCATTTAAAATTAAAAGGAGAAAATCATAAAAGTGTAAATTATCAATTATCATGCATCATATGACGATTATCATAATCTTTTATAAAAATTTGCAACGGAATTTAAATTTCGAAATAATTCTCAGTATATGCTATTGTCATAGTAATCTACATTGTAAAAAAAAAAGTTATAGATTGACCTTTTCCTTAAACGCAAACAATGAATGACTGTTTCATAAAGGTTGGTATGAAAATATTAGTTAACTGAAAGGGTGATTTCGAATATAAAGCATGGCACAACCATGTGTATATCGTTAATAAAAATTACTATACACGAAGCTAATTATAAATCATGTATTTTTAGTTTCTTGTCTTTTTGATGAGTTATAATATGAACAAGAAATGAATATATCCTAATATTGGAATAGTGTGAAAAAATGAGTTAAAGCCAAACATTTTAATTTTTTCAATTTTCTTATGTAGATAGGAAAATATTTTTCTGTTGATTTCCAAAAGAAATGGAACTAAAAATATATATAAGTCAGCGATGCTCAACCTATAATGTACTGTCGTATGTTGAATATTTTCAGATGATACTTGACCTGATCTAAATTGTATCAAGTTTAAAAATTATATACAGTGGGGTACGTTAAAACGAATAGATTCTATGCATTAAATATATTCTATATGTAACTAGATCACATACTGGTTGAGTAATACGCGAGAAAAAAATTGGAGTATTGCTGATATAAATAAATTTGTCAATACAATATATAAGTGTACATTATAAAATCGGTAGTTCTAACGTTAAAAATTCAAATTTGTAAATCAAGGTAAAATAGGTGGAAGAAAAGTTTTGATAAATCATATGTAATATTTCAGGCACGTACCTCATTTTTCGTAATGCGATCCCAATCGATCAGCATGAATTCGAGACTGACATTGTTGAGACCATTAGCACCGTTTGGTATGTCGAAAACAAAGGATTCATTGAAGACCGGGCTGAGAGTGCGTGTCTTCACACGCGTCTTCCTCTTTCCGATGCGTTGAGAGTTGTACAGGAAATAAATTTTGACATACGGATCTGCCAACCCTGACATGTCCATCTTGGGTAAATTCCGTGCTTTCAGCACGACAACCGTTAATCGGTTGTTCATTGGTTGCCAGCAGAGAGAGACTAGCAGCTCTCCCCTACGTTGGGATTGAATCTGTAATCATAAGTATGAGTTTTTCTACTCAGTTCGTCATTGGAAACCTTTTTTTTTGTTGATAGATCAATGTTATCGTGAAAAAAGAAAGCCCATGCATCGATATGGATGGATTGTTGTTTATATATTGATTTTAATAATGTTATCAATAATTTTTGTTTTTTCGTTCTTTGCCATACGTTTATAGATTTTTAGTTTTTTTCCTCCCCCTTTTAAAGTAATAATTTTCGTTTTATTAATACATGTATTTCTGGTAAACATTGTCATGGAAAATTGCATAATTAAAAATATTAAATTTGATTGTAAATTTTGTAATTTCAAAAAATAATTTTCTAATTCGTGATTTTTTTCTTACTTTCAGGCTCCTGGGGCATATCTTTCGACATAATGATATCTCCTGGTTATCAGCGTTCTCCAAATCGGGCACCGATGAAAGTGCACACGTCAATTCACCGATAATATCATCCCGGGAATATCTATCGAAGCTGAGTACTATAAAGTGCAGGCTGATTTTCTGTGAACGATAAGGAAAACGTGTTTCATCATTTATTCATCCATCGGTGTTTTAATTTGCCTGTATTTTAAAAAGAAATTATTTAAAATGGTATCGAGCTTATTTTTATCTTGATCCGTTTTAAAATTGATTTTATTTATTTATATCTTGAACTCGACTCGTCTTAAACTTAGAGGATCTCTATCTTAAGCTCCAACTATCTTGATTTAATCTATTTGTATCTTTCAGCTCCTTCTTCTTTCAAGGATATTTGAGACACAAAGAAACCCCAAAATGGTTAATTTTAACGGCTGTTCGCCGTTGAATTTTTTACATCGAAGATGATATTTTAAAAAGTATATTCTATTTCCTATCTCTTTACATTGACACATTTTTATTTTTTACGAGCACGAGATAATTGAATATTTTATGTAATTTCATGTACTTCGATTTACTTATTTGTTACACACATGTGTATATTAGAATATTATATAGTAAAACTATTTTCGGAAATAGTTCTGCAAGAAAAGAAATATTATATACGTCACTTAGAGATAATGGCAGAAAAAAGTAACGAAGAAGTGTTGGTAATTTCATTATCGTTAACAAACACTCAGCTAAACTTTATTAAATTATTAGAAATTAATGAAATTACCGGTGTGATCAACAAATAAATAAATACAATTTTTACATTTTTTTCTTTCTATTGAAATTCAGTTAGACTTCTAAATGAGTAAAAGAAATGGATATTTCGTTTGTTACCTGAAGTTGGTCCTTCGATATTCCGAAAAATGTGAAATCCTCGTGATACACAGGGTCTCTGGTGTTTCTGAGCACCCTGGTCTTCGCTTGATGCAGCTTATCAGGCAACAATTTCAATTTTACATAAGGATCGCTGGTAGCATTTTGCTCCCTCGCGGGTAATCCTTTGCAGTTCACCACGGTTACTCCGAGCGCGTTCTGTTCGCTTACGTACCGCAATTTGAATAGCAGCTGACCCAGGTTGTCTTCGTTATTCTCTGCCGTGTGATTCTTCTCGTGCTCTGTTTTCTCGTTGTTCTCGATTTCTGCCTTGTCTCGTTCATTCTCGATGCTTAGAGTAACTTCGCCAGAAGGTGTCTGGGCAGGGGTGCCTGTAATTTATCGAACGAGTAACCGTTTTTTTTTTTCCATTACTTAATGTACCTTTGCAATACGTTAATACATTAATTAATACGTACAGATAATCGTGATATAACGTTTAGGTATTGGACATTTTTCTATCACGGATAGTATCTTATTTTTTCAGCAATTTATTAATACTTTTAAATATACTTTTCGATTTGAAATGTCTTAATCAATACTTTATTTCTTTCAATTGTTAATTGATATTTTAATTCAGAGTTATCGATATTAATTTTCAATTTTTTGAACATTCAATTTATGTTGTAATAAAAACAGAAATGTTATGAATTTTTGTTATACTGTTACGAAGGTTCGATATCTCGTTTGGTAAAATAATGTCATTTTTATTTCATTATTATTCTTATTTAATGATAATAAAGATAGTAAAGAATTCTTCTTATGGCTGATAATTTGTTATAATTTCAGGAGATTATAAAAATTTTATGGGAATTCAAAAAATTCGAATAAGGGACCAGGAAGCTGAAATCTGATGAACGAAGAGCTGCTGAAACTGTAAGATACTAATTATGTATTAACGGCTTTCAATTTTCCTCAAATTTTATCACGAACTTTTGTAACAATCGATTATTCGTTCTGTTCTTCCGACAGGAAAAGTTTGTGTCGATATTTCCAATATATCCAATACGTTCCTAAAGTAATATCGATATGACGCTAAAAGTTGATAGCACTTCCTGTACATACACTTTATGTAGCAAAAAGGTAAGCTTCCATTTTAATTAATAATTTTAAACACATACTCTTTAACCTGCTAACTAAAAAGTACGAGTTAACTCGTTACATAGACTATCAATAGCTTGTTTATGACAATTTACTTTTTCTGTAATTTTCTTTTTAATACTTCATTATATTTGTATCACGTACACGTTACGTTATACTCTATTTGTAGGAATGGCGAGCAAACTGATGAGCCATAAGAAAGGAAATAGCATTAAGAGCGATAGTAGAGCGAATGAGTGTGTGTGGCTTAGTAAGTGCGTGCAGACGGATGAAAGAGACCGTCTGCAAGGAGATCGGATGAACGGGTATATCTATGACGGTGCCGAATGCAATAGAAATGCGATCGAATGTTTAGGATACGTGACAAAAGCATGATTGAAGAAAAGAGTATGAGTAGTATGAAAGAAGACGGAGCGCAAAGCTTAAATAAGGGCGATAGGATATGAGCAAGTCAGTTGTCAGTTCGTAAAGAGTCGAGTTGTTGAGAGAATGTAAGTGATTAGCTATTAGATTTTATTATTAAAAAGACGTCGTTTCCGTTGTCCACCTAATATTAGAATTAGTTTTTTCTTCGGAATTTTTCATACTGTCCAAGCTTTTGACTAATTCATAGAAGTAATAGTATATTAATAAATAAAAGTAGAAGTTTCTAGCTAATAAATTATTCTATTCATAAATGAATGAGTACTTGGATTTGAAATGAAAAATTTTACCTGTATCCTGAGGTGTCTCAGATTGTGAAGTAAGATTTGAGGACCAGGCTCTCGTAAAAGTCTCTGATTAATTAGTGTTAAGAAATAATAGTATAATAATAAAAAAAATAGAAGAGTTTGAGAAATACAAATTGTAGAAGTTTCTGATTAATAAGTTACTTTGTTAACAGGTGAACGTGCACGCTAACGTCGAATGAAAAATTTTACCTGTACCCTGAGGTGTTCTTGACTGTGAACCAGGATTCGAGGACTGGGATCCAGTCGGGCTAGGTGTCTGTCCACCAGAACCAGGAGGACTCTTCGCGGGTCCCGTCGGGCTTGGACTCTTCTTCAAGTAGTGGCTGGTGCTGCCAGGACTCTTAACCGCTGTTGGTTTCCTGTGGGGCGGCCTGGACGCCAGGGACTTGTCGGAATTCAGCTTGGTGTGCTCGCGACGTCGTCGACAAAGCCACCAGGTCATCGCGACGGCGCAAAGTAGGAAAACGGCGCCTATACATAGTGCGACTACGGTTGTCGTCGACACTGGAATTACAAGTAATTTCCTCCAAATTATTTTTATATCCTTATTTTTTATTCTGTTGAAAGATTATTGAACTTTTAGCTGCAGCGAGCGTCTACATTACAAATATACAAGGACTGATAATTGAATACGTGTACGATTTTAATAACACGAGAAGTGACGATTATCTAGTATCCACTATTAGCATCATAGTTGCTCATGATGATGAAAACAATAGTGGTGCTGTTTGAATTTGTTTCATATGGAATATGTGTTATCACTGGAACGTGACAACATATTCTTTCAAACTTTACATTTTATCTTCGAATTTCCATATTTCATTCTTAACGCTTTGAACGATAAGAAAGAATCAAGAAAGGAATATTGTATCTTGGAAGTTTTAAAAATCGAAATACACTTTTCATGTTATTAAAGTTCTTAGATTAGAAAGATTAGAAACAAAGTTATAGTTACATTTTATGCATTTTTCTTAAAAAATGTACTTAATTTAGAACGGACGATCAATGACATATATATATATAGGATAAGTAAAAGTCTGAACTTTCCAAGAGGGTTAGTTTCTCATTGCTGACTAATACCAAGTCCTGGCAACGCTGATTCATCATGACAACGCGCGCGTCTTGGTTCATCCAAATTTCTACAAGGTTACCTCCTAACGAAGAACAAGACGAATTCTAGAATACAGTATAAGCCGCTTTTTTATTCTAATAAGATTTTCGTCGAGATAGAAGGTTATAGAAAACACCTTTATTTATGCCCAACCGCAAATAGCACGTACATCGAATTTTCCCTTAACGAGTTACCTGAACCGTAATTTCCTAACGTCAATCCGAAAACATGCGAGAATAGCACCAGCACTTGAATCTATATATGTAAATCGATTTGTATATAACCTGGGATAAATGAAAAACAAGAATCAAATAGCAGATATCACATGGTCCTGTTAGTCATAAAGGGGACCATCGTCCGCTATATACATAGGTATATCATCGTATTCAACTTGCTTGCCAAATTAGTCATCGAGCATCGCGAATGATATATCAACAATTGCAGGAGAATCCAGGACGATTAAACTGACTGATTGATACCAATCGGAAGGAAGAGAAATAAAAACGATCGCAATCGATGGAAACACCCAGTGGTGAAACGCACAGGATCACGGTGTAACAGCTGTCTAGGGTTATCGACGCCACGATTGTCTGGATCTCAGGGCCTATCTTATTCGTATCACCAAACAACACCCTGGAGATAATGAAAAAACGAAGTGGAAAAGGTAACGCACGATGGTGCAATCGCGTGAACCCAGGAAAGGGCCTAGAATCGTCGACGGGAAGGATCGATGTCGGATGGATCACGAGGGCCACCGTACTCGGTGGTAGGCGAACGCAAGGAGCTGGAATTTTCACGGGTGACTCGGGTTGCACTCACCAAAATCGACGGGTCGAATTACAGGTCCGTCTTCCGTCACTCCTCCGACCATCTTCGGCCACGTTTTTCCCCGTCTATTTGGACGCTTTTATCCGCGTAAGTTACTCGGCCACGACGCACTGAACGAATATTTACGGCGCGCGGACCGTTCGTGGTATTCTGAGGCGACCATCGGACGAAATGCACGATCAATAGTAACGGTCGGAGCTTGCGCGGAATACGCGCCGCTGGAAAAGGAACCAACGACAACGACGACGCCGGCGACCAAGACGGCGGCGGCAGCGACGACGACCACGACGCTAGAGACAATGCCGTTTTCGTGGCTGCACGAGGAAAGAGGGGTTGGTTCCTGCGGGTAACGAAGGACTTCGCGCAGGTGATGATGATGCACTTCAGGGGCAGAGGTGCAACCAGCGGTCGAATCGATGCGATATCGATTGTTCGAGCTAGCCTGGCTTTGGAACTGGCCTCAGGGAAACAATAGGATGATTAGTTTTTCTTACCCGCCGAGGATGGCTGCCGGAGGAAGATGAATTTGATAGAGATAGAGGAAGGAGGAGGAGGAGGTATTCCGAGGGGGATTAAAAGATTTCTGGATTCTGTGCGTGTCTTGGGTAATCCTGGGATTTTTCGGCTCTAGGGGAGCTAAAGTGCCGTTTTGTTGTTGGTGTGTCACAATAAACGGGACGTTGTCTGAGGAAGGTTCAGAGATGATGATGATGATCAAATGGTACATTCTACGTGACCACGTTTTGTGTAATTCTCCTTCAACGTGTTGATTTTTCATCTGATTTACTTTAGAACTCGATGATTCGCTATAGGATTCGATGGTAATATTTGTTGTCAGGTCTAGAGGTGAAATGTTTTTATAAAATGTACGGAGAGATATTTTTTTCTCGTCAGGTGTTTTATGAGAAAGCGTCGTATCTTTTTATAGCTATTGACATATTTCGTTTGGGAATCAATTTCTGCTTTTTCTTTTTTTCTCACATAGAATTCACACTGACCCGAGGAAAATAATGATTTTTAAAGGAACAATAGGAAATCTATCTATATTTATATTTGGGCGTGGGCTACGGTACAATGGACCCTTCTGCATGAAACTGACGTATTTATTAGCTGTTTGCAAGTTTCATTGATTTTTCTTCGTGCGTTTTCAAATATCGATCAAAATATCATACGTTATCGATTAAATTTCATTCCGAAGGATTTCGAATATTATGATAATAATCAAAATAATTAAAGCTTTACGTGTAGAAAAAATATTCGCGTAGCGATATTTTTGATTTATCAGTTCGCTTGTTATTATTATTCGTACATCGACATTAGTTGTGCTCGTTAAATTTGATTTATTTTATTTTATTAATTAAGTTAAAAGAAAATCTCTAAAGCTGAAAAGAAAAGCGAGACTGAAAACTGCAACTTTAATCCACTTTCCTCGAGCTCTGTTTTGAATTATCGATCTACATTACAACTAACACATGGAAGATAATTCTCCCGTGAGTCATCTATTACCTCGAACCTTCTAATTAGGTGAATAAATCAACATTCGTGTGATGAAGAAATTTCGCGTACTGTAATAATCATTTGAAGCATACGACGACACGAATATGAATTTTGATTTGAACGAAATTTTCATAAATAAATCATTTCTATCGCTTCTATACCTTGCAGTCGAAAAATTGTAACGTCAGTCGTAATTATTTATCCGAAAAATATTGTATTGCAGATACCGAGTATCTATATTTGACAAAAATATCTTAGGGGTAAACAAAAGAATTCAAAGACTTGTGAAAATTTCAAGCACGTGGAAAACAATTACTCTTTTATCTTTTGCAGTCGTTTATGTCAAATTCGTTCAAAATTTATTCAAATGAATGCCATTTTGGCTGGATCGAAATATTTGCGAAGGCCACGTTGCGCATATATCGGTACATGTGAAATATATTCGAGAACGGAACACTAAATTTCTTGTTCACCTGGACAGGTTCGTATTTTCTGTCTCCGAAAACGCGACCGATGATGGTTGACGTGAAAATAAATTTTCGTAAAATATCACGTACGTGAGTTGCGACATAACGCACATGCAGTGCATTTTTCAAAGGAATTGCGATTACGCGAGTGAAACAGTCACTATCATTTCGGAGCTTTTATCGGAATTATTATTTAATCTTTAATGCGTAAATTAACGCGACAGTGTTGTGAAAAATTCACGGTAACGATTTTGTGAAAAATTCACGGAAACGATTCAATTCCGAATATTCTTGATTTATTATTTTTATCGACGTCAGTTTAATACATATTCGATACTTTATCTTTGTCTCGCGTTGAATAGGCGATTTAACATATTTTTCCCAACCGGGTATTGTTTTCATGCCAAAAGTAATCCGTCGATTATTATTATCGATTCGAATTATTGAAATTCTGGCCGGTTTAATTCTGTACGTTTTAGAATTTTTTTCTGCAAATTCTATTAAATTTACCGTGTCTTTTATGCACACTAAAAGCAGAGAATATAAAGGAATGACTATATAGAACGAAACATCACGTTCGTAACTACTGATTGTAAAAGTTTCAAAGATAGGCACTTCTGCACCCTAATAAACGGGAAAAGTACAGTGGCATATTGGGCAAAGTCTTATCTTATCTAACTCAAAAAAAAAATAACGAAGATAATACACAATGTTACAAAAGTTAAGGATGGTTATTTCGAAAAAAATTGAAGCCCACTTGCAATTGCGGCGAAGTATTTAAACTATCGTATTTATGTAAATACAGAAGAAGTTTTCCTCTTAGACACAGATGAGAGTATTTGAGTTTTGTAATGAAACTACGTTTAAAATGAAATTTAACATCCCTAAGAAAAGTGGTTGCTTCGTTTGTTGAGATTTAATTATAAAGTAGCAACAGTAACGTGTACAATATAAATTATTTAAAGGGAGTTATAATTAAAAGAAAAAGAAAAAAGAACATCTAAATTTTAGTACTTGATTCTCAATTTTATTTTAATTAATATTTTATACAAATTTCTTCGAAGAATGTATTTACAATTATTTCGTACTTTCGTGTACACGATTTGCCTACTCTAAGGGGTATAATTAAATGTCGATAAAATAGAAAATCATATTACCACACCTGATAAGAAGGGTAAAAGTAAAACTTTTTTATATTTTTAGAATTCGACAAATATATCTATTAGAATAGATATCTTTAGAAATCAACAAAATTATCTGTTTTATAAAATATTTAGAATCTTTTCGAATACAAGTTATATTAAGAATTCCTTAAATGAACTTTAATCGGCATGTACAAATTAAGCAGATAAACGATAACAGTGATGATTGTTTGACTAATTATCTCTGTAAGCTAAGGAAATCTGACCTTACTTTAGAGGATAAGAAGTAAGTTTATTCTCTGAAGTATTATCAGTCGTTTTAGTCAATTGCATCATCGCTATCTTATCCATTATCCATCTATGACGTCATTGGATAGAGAACGGCGCGTGCGCATTCCCATCGCGAGAATAACACCACGATATGTGAAAACACGGCTTACCTGGGCGCATGTTTATCTATGCCTAACCAATAGGACCACGAAACGCCATTACGTCATCGTCGATAGAACCTGTGTATACAGTTAATTTCAACGGTAGTGGTCATCCTTTTGAAATTACTCCGGAATCTCGCATACCGTTGCATGGATACGGATGGCATGATATTCTTGCGTAATCATTGCATTCTTACATCATCATTGTAGCGATGTAAACGTACAGAATGGTTCAAAGATGGCGGATGCACGTTTGAAAAAAGTGATTTAAATTATTGAAATGATTCTCGTACGCTGGTATGTACGCTGTTAGAATTTATAGTAGTTAGCATATGTGAAAGTACAGGATGTTGCAAAACATCATTTGAATTTTGTTTTAGTTTCTAAGCAATGGACGACATTAATGAGGGCAGAATTATTGATCGTTATGGGCGATTTATGAATCACGTTTCCTGAATCGTATGTACAATAGTACTGGTACAAAATTTGAAATTTTGTATTATTATGTTGGTTCTTTTATAAAGTTATATATATCATACTACACTGTACGGTTAGCTGTAGTATTTATATACCGGTGTAAAATAGTTACTTATAATAGATCATGTTATTGCTAGATATAATTGAATAATTTCATTATTATATATTATACTATATCGGTAGAGAGTACACCAAAATCAGTAGTTAGGGAGTTTCTATAAAGATTATACAAATTTATTTAATAATACTAGACTACCAATCTGAGTATACTTAAACAAAAACATAGTTATAGAAATAATAACAATTAAAGTTGTAACTCTGTTGAAAGTCAGCATTCACTTTGTTGCAGGCAATTATGCAATTTCAAATAACTGGAAAAATAAAAAGTCCAGGACCAGTTATGTTGACTATTTTGGTCGTTCTAAAGAAGGAACAAAGGTGAACAAGGAATGCATAAAAGTAACGAACAAAAATATCTTGTCCTCGCGTTATGTGTCTTTCACCAATTCTAATATTTTTTTTATTCCGATAAAATGGGGTACACATTAGTCATCTGTAATTCTACAGTTAAAAATATCTTGTGTACAACGTTTTGTGCATTCGATTCTCTTTAAATCACTATATCTCTGTCTCGAATCTTTGTCCACAGGAGTGACAAGTGCCGCTATCGCAGATGCATGTTTGGAACGACCTATACGCCGTCCTGCTGCCACTGCGTCAGTTGGTATCTGCGCAGAAGACAAATATCGAGTGGTTCATAGTAGCGTGGACTCGTAAGCACGATCAGACCGGCTTTTACGAGCGGCTCGATATAGCCACGCTGCGTGTACTCGGTGTGTTGAACGAAAACGACGAAGGAACGAACTAACGTGTGCTAGACGGCTGCATATCCACTTCGAAACGTCAGTGGAATAATTAATAAACAAGGAAATAAGATCTACTTGTCATTTGGGCGTCAAAAAACGGTGTAGCCGTGTCGCGACAGACATGGGACTGAAGGATTTTCGAATAATCTACGACAATCCATGGAACACTTATTATCCAGGACAAACTGTCACCGGAAATATTATCGTCGTGTTAAGCAGCACGAAGAAGATTCGCGGTACGTTGTATTCGAAACTGGATCTTTCTCCTGTGACTCATCCTATATTATTTTCGGATAGATAATATTTGATACCGCACGTTAGTTTGGCGATATTCAGAAATCGACAGGTGTTTCTAAACGTTCTCGACTCGTGATAGGCGACTCTCGCGTGACTCTTTGGATGGTAACATTCTGTTGAGATGCGGATGTGCGGAGGTGGTGTCGATGGGAAGATTATGGGGAATGCTACATTTCGTAGACTTCGGAATATATATTGTATTAGAAGCACGGGTACGAAGAAACTAGAAGAGTACTTGTAACATTATTCGCTGAGTTAGGTAATTCATGAAAAAGAAGAAAGGGATTATTATCTATTTATGGAATTATCAAAGGATAAAATGGATATAAAAATTCAATTTTTGTAGGAATTAAATTACGAAGAACGAATGAATTTATCCGAGATATGCTTCATCGGGTAATTTAATTTTATTAATAGAGATTGTCATTCCTCGTTGAAAAATGTAAAATGTACAATTTTATTTAGAATACCCGAATGCTTTAGAATAGATTAGTAAAAGGTATATTATTTTCTGAACGTTAAGCAACTGTAATTGCATTCTTGTTGTGTAGCTCATTTTAATGCTCATTCTATTCTAAGTTTCGTTCTAATTTGTAAATGACATCCGATGTATATTGTCGAGTTCTTGTCGCCGCATTCCTGTGGCGATTTTCTTTCTTCTTTGTTGCAAGGTGTAGTTTAATTATAGCACGACCATGCACACCCGCACAGTGGAAATGGACAGTGACGATCAGCCGTGGAACACTTGTTTTCGTCACGCTGTATAGCCATAACGATGAGTTATTGTCTATACTCTACTTTGTTTTTTTACTATTTTATTACACCATTGTCGTTGTTACCATTGTTACCATCTGCGACGTTGTTTATACCATACTATTATTACTACCTGTTAGCTTGTTATTCTATTTTAATATTATTATTAGTTTTATATTTTGTTTTCTAATTGAGTTCTCCAAATTTATCAACTTTTCATCTCTTTTTGATTGCAAATTTTCTTATGACACCTTAACAGTTTCAGATGTGTGATTTTTAGTGATAGAATGCTGTTTCTCCTTTAAGTATTGCTATTTATAACTCAAAACTTATAGATATAATGTCAACGATTAAAAATAAAATTTTTCCGCGGTGTCGTATTCTTGACATTTATTTGACGTTGACGTATCGTTTTATTAGCATTGATTTACCTTCGGCTCGTATTTAATTTTATGCCGTTATCTCACTATTAATAGTAATTTCTGTAAATGCATTAACTTTGCAATACCTAAATTGTACAACCTAACGCTGTAAATAGGCATGAAAACCTTTCTAATAATTGTTTCATTCAGAGTTTCAACATGATGTAGTCTCAGAAGCAAGTTAAATTTTTAAATTAGAATTGCATTCAGTCAAGCTTAGATATAACATTTAAAACTATCACTTGTACGTGATAATGTGTTTGTTAATGTATTACTCATTTTATTGGTACTACTTAGTGTATTAATAATATATTACTCATTGAAATGGTATCAATGAGTAATCAATGAGCTGACTGAATCATAGATTATTTTTTATACAAGTCTTATTTGGCATCCACTTATCTTATATCACAGGATAATTCTAGTCAATAATATAAGTCAAAATATGACTTTAAACAAACAAAGTTGAAAGTGATTATCACACCCCATAAATAAATGTCAACTATATTTAATTTCTTTTCTAACAATTTTTTAATTTTTTCAGGTATAAACGTAAAAGTGAAAGGTGTAGCAAACACGTGTTGGACCACAGACAAACAGGATATGGATGAAAGGGGACAGTACAGAGATGGAACTCAGACCGTCTCCGCCCATGAGGATTACTTCGAGACGAAGTATTATTTAGTTGGATCAGCTTCTGGTAAAATTTCCATTTAAATTATTTTGTTCATTAGCGTTTTTATTAGGAAAGGTAAATAAATGTTTTTGTAGGTGGTGAAATCGAGATACAAAGCGGGGAGCATAAATTTCCATTTCAGTGTGTCCTGCCGACAAATTTACCTAGCAGCTTCGAATCTGATTTTGGACATGTCCGATATATGGTTAAAGCGACTCTGGATCGTCCATGGAAATTCGATCAAGAAGTAAAGAGTCCTTTTACAGTTGTATCGCCTCTTGACCTTAATCAAGAGCCAAGAGCCTCGGTATGACTATTAAGTTTCAGTATTGTGTATAATTAAACTTGATAAAATATCATTCTAAGAGATTTAATATATTTTAGGAAAAAATACAGGAAGAAATGAGCAAGACGTTTTGCTGTTTATGTTGTGGAACACCACCATTAACCGTTAATTACTCTTTACCAGTCAGAGGGTACGTACCTGGCCAAGCGATGCCAATAAAAGTCAACGTTGAAAATTTATCCGGAGTAACCGTAAATACTGTAAAACTCATTTTGTGTAAGGTATGTGTGGTTCGATGATGTTGCGAGTTATACTAATAATATGAGATACATGCAAATGTTTGAAGATAACAATGAATCGTGAAGTCTAGATCGTTACTTTCCGTGCTACCACACCAACTAGTGATACCAAAACAGAGGAAATCGTGGTTGCAGAAGTTGGTAAAGGACCTATAGAGGGAGGAGGAACCGCAGACTATGAACAGAAACTCGATATTCCTCCGTTACCTCCATCCAATTTAACGAATTGTGGAATTATTGATCTGGAATATAATTTGAAAGTCGTAGCATGTGTTTCAGGATGGTTAGTATATATTGCACGATTATACAAAATTTCCTTCGAACTTGAATCTTTCATTGTAATTTCTATGGCGTCAAGTTGTTCAGATGAAGTATCACATTTTCAGAGTATTACAGATAAATTGATTCTAGCTTTGCTATTTATTATTGATATATGACTCTTTACGTGATTCTCATTTAATCTATGGAATATAGGCATAATATTTTATTCTCTGTGGAGTATGCGTTATCTGCGGGTAATGGAATATTCCATTCTCTGCGGCCCACAGATTAAGTGTTAAATGAGATCTGAAAAGGATGCTGATTCAGCTACTTGACCGTCACAATGGGAAAATGGCCGTATAAAATCGACCTTAATCGGTTGTTGAAAAGTACCATAGTAAGAGGCACGAGTTCGTTAAATAAGATGATTTTGTACTAGGTATCGTCGAAACCTGTCTCAGAACACTCTTATATTCGTGGGTACTGTGCCATTGGTAAATTATCAAACTCCTAGTGCACCCCCTGCAGATGGATATTCAACTGCCCATGAAATAGGATGGACCACGTCAGGTATTCCAGTTTCAGTTACTGATGGTGCTCCAACGTCGAATTTGTATCCCAATTTACGTAAGATTATTATTACCTTACCTTTACCATTATTATTTTTAAATATAGCAATAGTTATATTATTTTAACAAGTAGGTATAATTTTAACGAATTAAATTGTTACACATTTTAGTTTAATACAAATATAAATCAAATTATTTAGCCCCACCGTCATACGAGGAATCGACCAATGGTGCTAGGAGTCTATGGGAACGTGGCGAATCCGAGAATATATTCGGTCTGACGAACCGCTATGCGCCTAAGTATCCAGTCTTCAATTTTGCGCCAGCTCAGTGAACAACGAAATGAAATGATTTTGGTGCTCAGAAAAAAAAATAAAAACGAAAGTAATACACGTGTCTTACAGTACAGTTTATAGAGCATATTTTAGGAGCTTTAATTGAAATTAGGATCGCGATGCTCGAGCACGATGATCGCGTGCGTTATTCAAGCTGATATTCTAAATTATCGTGATTGAAGTGTGCCGTGGTTACATTTTTTTTTAAATAGAGGAATGAATAACTAATCAAAGGGAATAATCATAAGGGAATAGTCATCCGAAATGCTCTTTAAAGGATAAGTGTATCGATATAATTGATTTTTGTAATTTTTTAATTTTAATACGAATTAATTATAATATTTAAATTATTAAACTTGTCTCTACAATCAAATTTTACAGCTAGTCTCGAAGGTTGCGTGCCTAAAACCAATAAAGTGATTTGATCAATTAAGATGCCCAATTAGAAAATAGTCAGTATGCAAACGATCAAATGCTGCTATTGTATGATGGTAAAGCGAAAATCTTTTTTTTTAAATGCTGTGCATATTTTTTTATGAAAACTTTCGTAGGTATGTCAAATACAATACTAAAGCAATATTAAGTATTCTCAAACTGCCGATATTAGATATTTAGCTTTCACAAGAATTTGTTTGATTTACATTTTTATATGTACATAAATATATATCATAGATAGTTATATCGATATATTGTGTATAATGAGGATTACCAAATTTGTATTTATATCTACTTTGTTGCCAATAAAGCGTATGTTTTCCATATATTGCGGTTATAACATTGTAATGTCGATTTAGTAGATTTTAAATATTCAGATTATTTAATTATGTATCATTGAATCGTATTGATTCTTTTCCAGGCACGATTACCGTCATCTGGCGCCGCCTATATCATTGCTTGGGCAGTAGTAAGTAAATATAGATTTAGTATCTTGGATTGGTATACTAAATTAAGTAAGAGAAGCAACGTTATTTATTTTCTGCAAATATCTCTACAGAAGTAAGCAAAATAAGGTTAGTTTGTAAATAGAAATTAATTTTTATTTCCTTACATTATATAATTAAGATTTAAATAATATTATTAAAGAATCTGGAATTTATATTATTATCTGAATAATTTTTTCTTTTCATTATTTTGTACTATATAAGCAAACCCTTCTTTTAAAACAAAAATGTTTTATTTTTTAACATTTTTGCTATTTGATATTCTGAGGGTATATTTATATTAAATAAACAATTTTAAAATTGTTACATTTAATATATTT
>NIJG01000034.1:257471-274918 GCA_002201625.1 Euglossa dilemma | reverse complement strand
TTATACATTCCTTTAACACATTCCTCTTATTTTTTTTTTTTTTAGTTTCTCCAATAAAGTTCCTGTCATTCAAGTCCGTTCACGAAAATCTGTCCTTACCCACTGCAGTTACAGTAGGTAAATAAAAAGTGCTACAGGCGTTGAGTTAATAATGCAGAATACTCCTGAATTATTTTGTTCCTTCCAAATTCCCTTTAACGGTTAAATGAAGTGGTTAACAAAGAGTAATGTATGAAATCTATTTTTTTCAAATAACTTAAAATAATCCGAAGTTTTAAACTAATTAAAATTTTTCGTTTTCTAGGTACCCTGTTATGTAGTTATTTTTATTTAAAAATCGTTCCAGTAATACACAGTTATTTACCGTGCTAATTAATCGCTTCTTTTGCGCGTGAAACTAATTCCATAGAAAAATGAATAGTAAAACCGAGTTAAAAATGAAAACTCGTGCCTCGTACACTGGTCACGCCATCAGCGTTTATTGATTCCCCGTTGATCATGCTTTACGGAAAGATTTCCATCGATAACTTCATCTTATCAAGGAATGATTCGTCATACACGATATTTCTTATCTGTTTACCGCATCTAGACAGTAGACGACTCGATTTCGTGCTGCTACATTTTTATTGCGGAACGGATCTTATCAGCGTCGAAACATTAAATTCGCCGCGCGACTTCGCCTTATTTTTCAAGTTTCAACGTTCAATTGATAGAACTGGCAGCTGTGAAATCAGGAATTTCCAACGCGTACGGTACTTGATTTAACAATCACTTGGTTCAATTATCATTTGAACCATTGGCGAGTTTGCAAAATTAGGGAAAGAAAACTTCATTTGAATCGGAACCTAAGAATAAGTTACGTAAAACCATTTTTACATCTTTTTTTTTAACTTTTTTCTTTTTAATCTTTTTAAATTCATAACGCAATTTTAATTAAAAAAAAAACCTATTTTACACACAGATTAATTTTGCTGAAAGCTGAAAGAATGGAAGATTTCAAGCTGAATTGGCGGAATGACAAAGGGTTAAGTCATAAAACCCTATAGCTATTGTCGGAGGATCGAACAGAAGCTTCGTTGATTCGAATGTTAACGGGGTCTCCTATGATATCGCGGATGAGTCGAACATCGACGTATCGCGGTCACAGAGGTATCATGTTGCAATTCTATCCCCGTGCACATGCATACCTATTGCGATTCTCTATGTATCGCGTAAGCGTTAGTCACTAGTTAGACAAATGAGACGCTAAATGTCAAGCAATTTTAGTGTACCACTGAACAACGGTCTATTGTTACATCTCCTGAAACGTAGCCGCCAATTAAAACGACGCGGTTCTATAATTGAACATGTCGGTTTGTCCAGGGTGAATTGTCGATGTTCTAATTTAGCTGGCTACATTTCCATATTTCGGATTTATAGAAGCTCGATAGAGCAACGTATCGTCGCGATTCAGAACGTTCGATAACGTTCACTATGTTAGCAGCGAATTTCCAAGGTGTGGCGATGATTATCCTTGATGGTGGTAATTACTGCTACACACTGGTTGAACGTACGGATATTCCTTCGCGTTTGCGTGATTACGCGCGTGGTGTGCCAAGAAACAGAAGTCTGCCAAGTCATTGTTGCAATTTAGATTGCTTTGGATTGGTTTAAGCGCCAGGGTGGTAACGTTTTAAGTGCATTAAAGTCTACTTTGGTTAAATGAAGATGTAACAGTATTGCTATGGCTTCGGTATTTCATCGATATTACTTCAGCGATGATTATATTCGCAATATAGATCGTAAGAACTCGATTATATAATATTTAATATCCTGCGGAATCTTAGCTTGGAAATTAATAGGGAATGAGTTTTACCCATTTGGAATTTTTCATGAGCATTTTTTCCTTGAAGTATCTACAAGTAAATTAGTAGTAGTAGGTTAATATTTATTAGACTAAGCCTCATGTTTATTCATATTACTGTTACATCAAGAGGAAGAAAGTAAAATTGGTATTCCGATTTTTCAATATTATTAATTTGCAGTCAAATTCAAACTATCGGTTTACTAAGTTATAAACAAAGAAACAAGCATGTATATTTTAAAATAATTACAGAACGCTTTTTTAGTCAGAGGAATTTTTAAATAGGTACTTTATTTTTCATATTAGCTGATATTTTAATTTCCTACACCCAGCTAATAGGAAACGTTTACTGTTCGTTGGTGTAGTTCGATTTTAAGATAAGCATGGAAAAATGTAAGCCCTGAAACTTACCAACGAGTTAAGTGGTCACCTAAGGCTGATCGATTACGTTGAAGTATCACTGGAACGGTTTCGCGTCCTTGAGAGTAGCGAATGAAATATTCGTAGGCTATGGTTTAACTTTTTTACGGATGTTCAACTAGTAAGGATAGTATGGATTATGATGAAGGTAGGCCTTTTTCGTTGCTTGAAAAATTTCGTTCCGAGGAACCATCGTCAAGCTGATTATTATTTTATCATAGTAAAACAGCCTTAGGAGTATAGACGTTTGGATTAGTACGTTCGAATAAATTCGATTTTAGCGAATTAATAATTATTTGTAATAGTTTCCCATAACAGTAAAAATTTGAAATTAGCACTTCGCTATTCATTTTTCTCTTCGATTTTAACACTTGTAATGTTACGTGTATAAGGTGTATCAATTGTAAATTTTCTGCAATCTTTTACATGTACATTGTTCTGACAGTTGCATGCAAATTTTCTTTCTCGAGATAATGATTAAATGGTAAAATGTATCTTGTTTGAATGCACGTTCGAGCACGTATGTACTTCCGTGTTATTTTGAAGTTACTTGTAACTCGCGTGGAATGAAACAAGTGTAGTAGATAGGTAGGCTAGCAATTTGTGCTAGAAGGTATAACATGGTACATATGTAACGTGTGTAAAGTCTACACGAAATAGATATAATATTTTAATAATTACAAAACTAGAATTAAAAGATTTCGTTAACTGCAATTATTACATTGTACAGATGTTAAACACTTTTGCAAATAGTTAGAGAAATTTTCATTTTCTTCTATTAACTTTCTTCTATTAAGCATGATTATCAGAAGATAACAAAATTTATTCGTTAAAAATTTATGGTACAATTGATTGCAGATGGATTGAACTTCTCGTGTAGGCTTTATAATAAAAATTCCTCTAAAAGTAATCATTTAAAAATTTCTAGTATAAGAGAAACATTAATTTATTGAAAAGGTATTGAGATTCCATAGGATCAAATTATGCTATCTAAGTCAAAGTTCAATTAAAATCTTCAGAAGCCATTACCATCTAGAAAATAGAGTATTCCTTTCATCCCTTGATAGTCATTTCGCTCTGTTGAATTATCTAGGAACGTAATCCTCCAATTATCTTCAATAGTGTATTTTCCACCCTCTACCTCGCTATTTAACTCGACCCAAATTATTCTATATTCTATATTTTATATTCTATATTTCTATATTCTATTCTATATTATAACTATTTGACATAAATACGTTTTCATAGAGTACAGTTTCCTCTTTAATTTTTCAAACTCAGTCCGTTTATGTCGTAGCTGTATTTCGCTTCGATACGTTGTTTTGTTACATTTTGATAAGATAGAGGCGTATTACGGGATTAAAATATATCTTTGACAGTTGAACATAAAAAGTTTGACCCCTTGGGACGCGTTATAGAGCAGAAGTTTTCTTTCCAGAATCAGTGAGGTCACGCAGGTGCTCGTGGGTGGGTCGGCGTCTGTGTTTTTGGTTCATGTGGTCTCTGATCGATAATTTAAAAGGTATCGGTACGTATGACCGATCTGGTTATGCTGTTGCGAAGGAGGTTCACGTTTTGAGGCAAAACGTTTTGTTCGTCGATAAAGCGGCATTGCAATTACCGAGAATTCATGTTCGTGTATATGATAAGAGCGATTGAGCTGAATTTTATTCAGGAAGTTTGTAAATTTAGTCGCAATCTGATCGAGTAAGGAGTCACGATTTATAAGAAAGCGATATAAGAAGCTTAGAGTAACCGAACCATATAATAAATTCTTTTTTTATTTACTAGAATGTATAATTAGTATTTTATTAGTACGTAGCACAGTCGAAATGTTCTGTTTGTAATATTACGACCCATTTTATATATTAAAAGATTTATCTTCGTGAAATTTTAATATTCAGTATATTTCTCCTCTTGTTGTTTTTACGGATTATTAATTCCTTTGGTATACAATGAAATTCATAATAACACGCTCTTCAGCAAATTAAAACTTTGATTCTACGTCGTTTTAATTTACGTTTAATATAATTACATTTAATATATGCAGTAACTAAATTCGAATTTAAATTTACCGCAGAATTCAAAACAGCGATATACATATATACACTGTAATATTTAACGAATTTGAATAATCGATTATACTTAATATATTATTCGATTTGCATTATGTACATTAAAATAACGCGATACAATTTTCCCGTTTCGCAAATTCTCCGTTTCGGATTAATAGAAAATTTCTCAATTAATATGGTTGCTTTCTTGATATATTTTTTAAATTCAAATCGTTAACAGTGATCTATGTGAACTAAGAGATATAGCTTATTTATTACTCGTTCTTATCGTATGAATTATTTTTTGAAATATTCTTAAAGTTATTAGAAAATAGGTATTAATTTGTACTATATTTCTTTTTTGGTCGAAGAGAAAGGAGGATCGAAAATTTCAAAGAATGACCCAGCTTTTGTTTACGATTGGCCTGGTAAGATTCCGAGCGTGGCAGTTGGCGCGCCTGCTTAATGAGCCGAGGGGCACGCTGCGCGAGAGCGTGTGCGCGTTGGTCGGAGGCGCGCGTGCACGCCTCCTGTCAGAGCTGTCCGTCCGTAACGCCGCAGGACGAGTTGTCTCCGTAGAAAAGCCGCCTATGGTGGTAGTGGTAGCTCGCGAGTTTCTCCAAGGATCAGTTTTTTTCACCATCGTGCCACGGGTTTTCGCGCACAATCGATAGTCGAAACGTAGTGTGTCACACGCGCCACCGCGTATACACGTGTACGCGAATGCATCGCTGGTACACGTGCCTGTCATCGTTGGCAGGTGTACCGTGTTGTTTCCCCATTGCTGTTCCGCTGTCGTAATTTTGTGCAAGCGAAACACAGTGTACGACGAACAATTGTTGGTTAGCAAACGAGCGAATCGATGCGACCAGGATGTCCCGAAGAGTCGTCGTCCATGTGCCTGCGAATCCATCGATGTAATATGTGATCTGGATAACGCTCGTTTCTCCTGGCTATCTGCTTCCTGGTTCACGTTTCGTTCCTGTCACCTGTAAAACAGGTAAGCTTTTATATCTCTATACCGTCCGATCGTAATTCCTTCGTCGAATTTGATTCTCTTCAGTCGCGATTTTGATTGGCGTGAATAAGAGTTTCGTTATGTTTCGATACTTCGATGTTTCGATTTATTAACAGGATACAGCACGATTTTAGCGCGATATTCAAATATGTTAATGCTCGTGGCAGGTTATTGGTAGACGCTTTGTTATCGATTGTACGGAAAAATAAGAGAAAAAGTCGAGCAATTGGAAATTTAGAGATTGATGTGTATATATAAAAGACAGTGGTGAGATATTATTGAAAAATGACACGACGTTGGAAAGATCATCGCAAAATCATATCAACTGGTAATTGTAGGAAATTAATCGTACGTTGAGACGTAAAAATATGGCACATGTTTTCCACGATGACACTTTTATCGAATACCTTGAACATTTTTACGATATTGGATACTTGAACGAGCGATAAAATTACTCGAGTACGCGATCCTTTAATTATTTTTTTCATTATATAAAACCAATCTGTTCAATCTACCTGCACCTAACCTCCACTCAGAGTATTACATTTTTACTACAGGAGCTTGCGATACTATACTTGAAATACGCGTATTAAAAGTATCAAAGTAGCTGGAATTTATTAACAGTAAGGCTAGCTATGTACGAATTAACATTTTTATTTTTTCGATCAAAAACTACCGTGTGAAATATCAAAAAAATATTAATAATTAATTTAAAATATTATAAAACGATCGTTATGGAAGATATATAACTTCTTCGCGTTTCGAGTAACCTGTTACGAATATTTATTTTCATTCTCGACTAAGGTTAATGTTTTCATTACGTTCGCTTGGTGCCCGCTGTTGTTTACTCTAAGTTCACAAGCTGTCTCGTTCGGTTTCGCAGTTTTTTTTCCTTATTATTGCCCTTCTGTCGATGCAGTGCGGGATACGTGTTAGAAATTTCGAGAATTAGCTTGATTCCGTTGGAGGTGGAACGTCAGAACGTGCAGCTTAGCTTCTATCGTGTTTTCGGTGATTTACCTCTGCAGTTCGAAGGGTTAGTAACCTACAAGGTTGCGTTTCGTGAGTAATCGGGGTCGAAGTGCAAAGTGTGTATCGGTGTTATGCGAGCCTAAGAAAGTTGTGGAATCCATTATGTTAATTGTGAGTGAAAACAAGCGATGCAATCAACGAATTAATGTACGCGTGAAGCGATAAGACCTTTTGCGTGCAGTGCTGCATTTTTTTTCATTTTATGCCTGTAAAAAGGAACCCGTGGGAAATATATAATAGTAATAATTGCAAAAATGTGTACGTATATTTATATTTAAATTATAAGTTAATATACATTAGTATTTTTACGATGCAATTATTCGTATTGTCTCGTTTAATTCGCGAAAACAATAATTTCGTATCGAGTTACTGTATGTTGTATTCCCGTGTACATATACCAGAGAACATATCTCTAATCATGTAGCACAGAGTTTACGCGAAACCTGACATTTTGCGTTTTGCCATGGGACTGGAACGTAATCGGTTAATTTGCAACGTTACTAAAGGAGAATTACCTTGGCTCTCGATTAATACGCGTTTTATTCTACCAACCGAACAATCTGATCTTCCATACAACCAACGTGCATTCGACAAAAGTATATTAATTAAAACTCGTATACGTGAAATATAGGAGAACTAAAAGAGCACGAGAGCTGAGGTAGATTCGTTGATATTTTTGATGTTAGAAATTAACCCGATTTTCAGTAGCGATAAAACCACCGAACGAGCGAAAAAGATATATTTCCTGATATTTCATTTTTACACTTCTAGTTTACTTTGGAAATACGCGGAACATTTCTTTAAAATTTCTCTTGATTTTTATTCAGAAAGTAATGGGATTGTATTCTACATATTCTACTATTCTACTATTGTATTTTTCGGAAAGTCATTTCGTGTTTTTTCTTTTTTCTTTTTATGCGGCTTAAATGTGAAATTAGCTGTGAAAAAATACAATTAGGTCCTCTGTTGGGAAAAAAAGAAATTACTTTCCGAATGACCTAATATTATTCACAGTATATGGTAAGATGTTAGCACACGTTGATCTTTTTAGGATTTTTTTTTTAGGCTAACGCGGCGTATGCAAATTTTACGTATCTAGTTAGGTAGAGTAGCTCTTGTTTAATAATGTAGGATAAAATTAACCGTATTTTACACGTTTTTCTGCAAATTTCAGGCATTTATGGAACAGATGGTCGCGATAGAACGTTAGCGTACTTTATGATCTTGAAGTATTTTCAAGGCTAATGCAATGTATACAAATTTTACATAATATACTCGGATAAAGTATATGAAGTCGTTCCTTCGTGTTGTAGAAACAAAGTAATTGGGTTGTTCAAAAAGTCATTTCGTTTTTTTGTGAAAATGAGACACGATTTTTAAGCTAAGACGTTTTACGTGATCATTGAACGGTCGAATTCGACAAATTCGTTTTTTCGAAGAAACGAAATTACTTTCCGTACAACCTAATATTTTTCTACAAATTTTACGAAATTATTGAAGAATAAGCGTGACGAAATTGCCAATTTCTTAGAGAATTTTTTACAAAATTTCTTAGAGGATTTTTTACAAAATTTCATAGAAAATTTCTTCGAGAATTTCTTCGAAAATTTCTTAGAAAATTACTTAGAAAATTTCTTAGATAACTTCAGAAACTTCAGAGCTTTAGAAGAATGAAAACAAATCGCAGAAAATCGCGAAGTACCTTACCATTTAGTATTCTAAATACAAAAATTACAGATCAGGGGTTCCATTCGACCGAATTTCTCGCGAAATCGTTTTACGTTGTTACATACCGGAATTTTATACGCGTAATATTTATCTCGAGGAAATTAGCTTACCTTAGTCGTTGCAAGTAGCGAAGGCTAAGACGCGTTGGTGGCTTTTTCGTAAATTCGTAAGCAGCTGGGAAAGTTGTGCAAGCTCAGGGGTCGCGGATCGTTACGATTTACTACCGGTTGTTCCCTGCTATTCGGTTAAAGCACCACGGCGATAATTACCACGATAATTACCTCGATAAACAGACGAGTGCCTGGCGCGTGCACGCAGCATGCTTTTTATGTCACGTTGTCATTGTTCCGCGAAATCCGTCAACGCGGATCGAGCTTTTTTTTCCCGGAGTCGAGCTGGCATTGAAAAAAGCGTTGAAAAGAACGTTTCTGTTCGTGTGAAGCGGCACGGAAGTGGTTGATTACTGTACCGTGGCGATCTGTTGCAGTTGATCGAATTCAGAGCTCTGTGTGAAGAAATTTTCCCTAACGGTCACGGTTTTCCATCTCTTTTAATATCCTCTAGCGATATTTTCCGAATTTTTTTTCTATAAGCAACACGTGAAATTATTCGTTCTTTCTTCCCTTTACTCCTGTTGATATTTTCTTGGTCACAGAAACTTCTTTGCTTCATTACGACGTTAGATTTACAATTATATCGCGTGGATAGTAAATTTGTAATTATACAGAATTACAATAACTAAGTATTTCTTCGTTTTAAAGTCGTTTTAATGATCGTTAAGAAGATTACTATTTACTTAGCTCTGGTATCTTGACTCAAGTGTTGTATCATTCTTTTTCTTTTTCTTTTTTTCTTTTTTGAAGGTTTAGCGTCGCGTGAACAACAATATTGGGTCGTTGAAATTTTTTAGGTAAGATTGGATTACGAGTAAATATACCATAATACTTTTTTTGTGTTTGTCAATGTTTGAAACTAGTGGTATCGAATTCAGACTGAAATTTGTCGAACTTTTCCCAGTAATTTCACGTGTTTCTTTCAGAATTTCATATCGCAACGTTCAATTGCTAACATTCATTTATTTCTCTAATTGAAACAGTATTAATGCGCTCACCGAACGTGGTAAATTAACTGTGAAATTATTTTCTTTCCTTTTCTTTTTTCTTTAAGGTTCAGCGTTGCGTAAACAACAAAATTATTCGCCTTAAGATTCGATAATGGGTTGTTGAAATTTTGTAGGTAAGATTGGAGTACGAGTAGATATTTTCAGTATTTTTTCTGTATTTTTCAGTGTTTGTAACGAGTGCCATGTAAGGTTTAATTCCGTACTTTTCTGGTATCGAATACAGACTGAAATTATTCGAATTTTTCCGAGTAACTTCGCGTGTTTCTTTCACAATTTCATATCGTGACGTTCAACTGCTAATATTTATTTATTTCTCTAATTTAAACAGTATATTAACGCGCTCACCGAACGAGGCAAATTAACTGTGAATTTCCGTGCATGAGTAGTATGGCAACGCGTTTCGCGGATAATTTCGCTGGATTTTTACGGAGATGAATTTTCTGCCGGCGGAAAGCGAGGATAATAACGCGCATAATTCTTATCCGATGGCCCTTCTTGGCCAGAGTTCATGAATTTCTTGATCTTTCGCTCATCTATCTCTGGGAAACGCGAGGGAAAGCACGGCCAGGAGCAACCTGTTAACGTCGAATAAATCGCCGACCGCGATTTATATCGACGTTTACGCTGTTCTATTCCACGGTGGAAAAAATATCGATTCTCCTTAAATTATTTAACGTCGTCCTGTCTGAGTCACACTGATTCTCCCTGGGTAATTTGCTTAATTGTGTATCGATTCACGCTCGCGATTCCTCATCTGTGCGGTATGTAACCTTTACCATTATTCTGACCTATATACGCAATATCGGAATATTATTGTTCGAGAGTTCGTTTTACGATGATTATCACACGGGGTTTTAGCATCGATTACTCGATTCGGAATTATAGATTCACGGTTGATCGCCTAGCCGAGGTTTTCTTATAAATTGCCTCTGGAATCGTGGATTTCTGTCCGATTCTCTGGTTAAGATCTCGTCGCAAAGTGGGTCCAGGGTTTTAGATTTTCATCTCATTCACTGGTTAAGATTTTGTTGAAATCTGCATCTGAAAGTATAGGTTTCTGTTCGATTCTCTGGTTAAGATCTCGTCGCAAAGTGGGTCCAGGCTGTTAAATTTGCATCTCATTCGCTGGTTAAGATTTTGTTGAAATCTGCATCTGAAAGTATAGATATTCGCTTGAAACTCTAATCAGGATTTTGTCTTTAGATTTTTGTTTGATTTCCTAATTAATATTTAATTACAAAGAGACTTTAAGATTCTAAGTTTTCGCCTGATTACTCGATTAAGATAATTGTCACATAATAGTTTTAACTGCTCACAGTTACTTTCTTGCGAATCTTATAATCTGAAGGTTAATTTTTCCTATCTTTTATTTAGGTCTAGAATGTTTGATTTTCTTCCTTTCTGTAAGCTTGTTTTATTCGAACGTCGATTCTTTCTTCTTGAAATATAACGAGTGTAGCGAAGAAGTAGAAGGTATCATAAAGGGATGATTGATCTTCCAAGATAGAATTGAGATATTGAAATATTCCTGCTTATGCTTGTTTTCTCGAACCATTATTATTTTTCACTCCAACTAAATCGTACTCCTTTCGCAACGTACCCAACGCTATCTCAAAATTTTGAAAGATATAACATACATGGAAATCAAAAATATGATACGATAAATTATTATAAATATACAGAAGTACAATTAAATAAAATCTAAAAATAATATTTCAACCGTCGAGGTATTCTAACCATCTGTTCGTGTTCGTGTTGCCACTTTATGTAAATTTTATTCGGCCCGTGTTAATACTACTTTATCTACCTAGTGCATGCAAAACCGTGTGTACCCGTATTTTCCAAAATATCAACCTCATTGGAATTTTAATCACGCCATGTTATTGGGAAATTTATCAATTTTAATCGTTTAATAAATCAACCGCAACAAAGCACAGAAACATTGTAACCTACCTTTGTAAAATAGTATAACGCGCGAATAATTTTATAATTTAATTTTAGCAAGTGATTCATTTAAAATAATTCCCCAAGGAGCGAATCGTTTAAAATATATTAGGTCGTTCCGAAAGTCATTTCCTTTCTTCCCAACGGAGGATCTAATTGTATTTTTTCACAGCCAGCTTTACGTTTTAACCGTATAAAAAAAAACAAAAAAAAACGAAATGATTTTCCGAACGACTAAATAATTTGGGTAAATTTCACGGCTCGTTTAGATGATAATTTCTGTTTGTAATTTCAAATATGCACCGATTCATTGTAAAATGTATATTATGACTCTGAGGAAAGGAACGAAATGATTTTCCGAACGACCCAATAATTTTGGTAAATTTCATGGATCGTTTAGGTGATAATTTCTGTTTGTAATATCAAATATGCACCGATTCATTGTAAAATGTATATTATGACTCTGAGGAAAGGAACGAAATGATTTTCCGAACGACCCAATAATTTTGGTAAATTTCATGGATCGTTTAGGTGATAATTTCTGTTTGTAATATCAAATATGCACCGATTCATTGTAAAAGGTGTATTATGACTCTGAGGAAAAAACGAAATGATTTTCCGAACGACTTAATAGATATACTTCCTCGTACACCCTATTAAAGATTGTTATACCTATCATATACCCGGTATCTTACTATACTTCCTCTAAAATAGGATTTTGTTCTTTAGCCTCTGCTATAGCTATTTCCATACTTCTCGCAGCTATAAGTGGGCGTCTGTGACGAATAAGGAACACGTAACAGTTGAATGGGAGATATGATCGAGTACACGTTGAATTCATCAGGCTGCTTAGCATGGGAAATTAGGTCAAATACATTACCGAGTTGTTCGAACGACATTTGTGCCGTTAGTTCAGCAACAAAGTCACAATGGCCACCGTACGTTAAGTTTTATTGCAGCGAGAGGGTGGCTCTTTGGCGTCGTTTCCGGTGTGAAATAGTTACGAGCAACCATTTTACCTCTATCGGTGGACGAACCGCCGAAACTCCACCGCGGAGACGTTAAAATTTTATCAACCAGACCTGACCTCGCTAGAGAAAGTAGAAAAGGGTGCAATTTTTCCTCCTTTTTTCATCGAACGTTCCTTTGCCTGGAAATTGTAAGTTTTTAACGTGTCACGGTGATTTCCCTGGCCTCTCGTCGGGATAATTAATCATTTACCTTTGAGGTAAACGAGATCCGGTTTCGAAATTCGTAGGAATTAAAATTTTATTCGCGCGAACGCTTCTACAGAGGGAGGAAAGTAGAAAGCCGTAGCTTTTATCGGACGTTGACTGAAAAATTACGAAGTTTTTAGCCAGGATTATTTCCCTTTCCTATGTCACGGCTTTTTAATTTTTTCATTTAATTACAGACGAACGGTTAGGAATTTGTAGCAATTCAAATGTTACGAAGAATTAATCTGAAAGGGATGGAAGGTATAAAACCTTCCGTATTTTTCTATCCAACCTTTACTTAAAAATCGCGAGCCTTTTTAGTAAGCTACGGTAATTTCTTTTTTCATTAAGAGTAATTAATCATTTAGTTGCAAGGTAAACCAGAGCGTGTTTAAAAATTCGTGGAAATGAAAAATTTCTCAGGAAACCCTAAGTTGGGAAATTCGTAGGAATTAAAATTTTATTAGAGAGAATTAAGCTGGAAAACAGGGAAAGTAGAAGCGAATATTATACTTTTTATCTCCTTTTTCCTCGGACCTTTGCCTGAGAAACGCCAATTATTTTCACGTACCGCGGTAATTTTTCTTCTCTCTCGTCGAGGATAATTAATCATTTATCTTCGAGATAAACGAGATAGAGTTTAGAAATTCGTTGAAATTTTCGCGCTATTTCGAATATCCGAATGAAATTCCAGTATCGTCGATATATCGCAGGAGATTATTGCAAAAATTTATTTATTAATATCCAATCCGGTGATATTCGACGTCAAATATATCACGTGACGAGTTCCCTATTTCTTCAATTAGAATAATAATTATAACTCTTTGATCGTGTGACCCAATACTGTCTACCTGCTAATTTATTCATCCCAAATTAACCGTATAATCCGTGGATATCCGTAAAAGATTAACCGATGTTCGTTCAATATTTTTTATAATTCTGGAAACACTCTATCGTTTCCCGAAATAGGAAATTTTCGATTATTGCACTTTTGCAATTTTATTTCGTATAAATTTGGTATTTCATTCATGCTACTACGGAGACATTTTTCATTGAACAAGACAGAAACGTTAATTTGTTATAAAAATAAATTCAGGAATATATATCCTTTCCCAATTCGAATAGAAATTTTTTATAGAATATTCCTAATTTGTTTCAATATTACAAATTTTTCGGATAGAAGCCTCAATTTTATTCTTGAAAGCTTATTTATATTCCGATTTATTAAAAAATTCTAGATTTGTCAATCGGCAATTTGCAAGTTCTCCAAAACACATTTAAGGTTCCTCTTTTATATAAAAATTCCAGATTTGTCAATTGACAATTTGCAAGTTCTCCAAAACACATTTAAGGTTCCTCTTTTATTAAAAAATTCTAGATTTGTCAATCGGCAATTTGCAAGTTCTCCAAAACACATTTAAGGTTCCTCTTTTATTTAAAAATTCCAGATTTGTCAATTGACAATTTGCAAGTTCTCCAAAACACATTTAAGGTTCCTCTTTTATTAAAAAATTCTAGATTTGTCAATCGGCAATTTGCAAGTTCTCCAAAACACATTTAAGGTTCCTCTTTTATTTAAAAATTCCAGATTTGTCAATTGACAATTTGCAAGTTCTCCAAAACACATTTAAGGTTCCTTTTTTATTTAAAAATTCTAGATTTGTTAATTGGCAATTTGCAAGTTCTCCAAAACATATTTAAAGTTCCTCTTTTATTTAAAAATTCTAGATTTGTCAATTGGCAATTTGCAAGTTCTCCAAAAGATATTTAAGATTCCTGCTTTATCTAAAAAATCTAGGTATTTCAACTACGAATTAGAATATTCTGCAAAATATACTGGAAGTGCTTATCTTATTTAAAAGTCGGACGATTGCACGCGATTTTTCCATTCGTTTATTCGAGTTTGGCCTTGCTCCTCTCGCGTGGGAAATTGGTGGAAGAGAGGGTGAAGTAATTCCTGCTCTTTGCACTGGTGCCCTGTGATATCACCGATATCCATACTTCTTCCTTAAAGATCCCGGCGGACTATGATAAAGGCCCAGACGTCTGTCTTCGTTTGAAAAACGAATCGTTTAGCACAGTTGCATAGTATATTGCTCCCAGAAGAGCGATGCTGTCTGAGAAATGTCTGCTCCTTGACAAGGTCAAATATCCTATTTTGCATTTGCTTCTGAATCGTGTATGCTTTCCATTCCTGGAAATAGTCGGTGAAATTTCACGAATATTCTTCCATTGTTTCTTAACTTACTTTACTTTTTTAACACTTTCCTAATATTTTGTTTATATTTCGTTAATACTTAGAGAATTTCTATCGTTGCGGAAGATAGCTACCCCTTTTACTCTTTCTCCTTCAATTTCGAGATGGAATTTTAGTCGAAACACGATAATGTGTTCTGATGGCTTTAATCGTTTTAATTATCATTGTGATTAATTATCACGTGTTCGGTGTTCCTTTTTACAATATAAAAATTCGCTGGTTAATTTGTAATATATGTTTCGTAAGTAATTCCTTCTGCCAAGTCATCTTTTCGAAAACAGTTTGCTTGGTTTCTTCGCGTAACTTTGCAATTTTGGCAATTTATTTCTTAGTAAACACAGAGTCGAGCCGGGACCATAGAAATAGCGGTGCAAAATGATTACTTTGTCGTCTAAATTGAAGAAAAATGTAATAAAGGCTACTTCGTTATCTGTAACTAGAATTCCTTTTTAATCGCAGGATTTTATTATAACTAATACGAATCAAGAGCTAAATGAGATGTTTTATAATTCCAGCGGTTGGTTAATTATCAATCACTGTTTCGATTGTTCCACAATTTTGAGACTCGACTGCGAGACTTTTTCATCTACCGCGATAAAATTTTCCGCCATTAAACCGTCTATGTCACCGTTAACCCTTTCGTAACAGTAAACTTTTCCAAAAAATATAATTATGAATTTATGATATATAATTTAAGTTCGGAGGTATATTACATAAAAAAAGAATTAAAATATTTTTTCATATGGTTTCCCAATTCTACTTGCCTTTTTTTTGCTATAGAAACCATATTTCCGATAAAACACAAAAAATCAAATATTCTTTTAACTTTCTTATAAAGATTTTTTATCCTTTTAACCCTTCGACTATTATAGGTGCTTTCAGTATTATAATCGCAAAATTTCTGAGCGTTTATAGACGCCCACAGTAGTGAAATGGTTAAACAGTTTCTCGTTATTCGCTTTTTAGTCACGTATTAAATGGAAAACCGCGAACTTTCCTCCCTCGTGTCAAAGTTCAAACCGAACTTGACACGTGTTCGAGGATACTTTGGATGCTGATTGTGCGGCCGTGTCGATGCATTTCGAGCTGGAACTTCCAACTTTAGGCGAAATATACGAGCTCTGTCTGGCGACTTTGTCAGGAAGTATCCGCCGCGGCTATTTTTACCCCTCCGCTTTGAAATATGCGCGGTGCCGGTTAGAACTTTCGAATTTATTCCCGCAATTTTCTTGGAAATTTCATGCCAGACGGTTCACTAAAGGGAGCATATTTTCGAGAGCTGTAATAACGAATTTCTCATGCCTTTTTCTCGATTCTATCGCCGCGGGAATCTGTTACAGACCGAGAATAGAGATTCAAGTTGCAAGGCGATTTTTATTTTCGAATTCTATTCAAGTTTAACCGGTATTAAATTGGACTTTCTTGGACTTAAATTGAACTAAATTGGACTCGAAATCGGATTTAGATCCGTTCCTTGTAGAATAAAATTGCAAGAGGAATTTCAGACTTTCTTTAAGAATTACTGCGGGAAATTTTGTTGCTTTAAAAAATAATTTCAGCGATGGAATATAATAAGTTTCTCGGAATTTTCAATTTTCTCCTGAAACATTTATACGGTATTTTCAAAGAAGCGCTAAGAACATTATAAATAAAAATTTGTAATAAATATTTCTATTTTCCAAAGAACCAATCCTTCCGCTCAAAAGCGTCTAGATCGAGAAATTTCTTAACGAAATAAACAACGTTCTTGGAACTAAAAGGAAAGTGAAAATTAGCCCGAAAAGAATCGCTAAGAACTTTTAAACTTAGTAATAAATATTTCTACTTTCCATAGAACCAATTCTTTCGTCCAAAAGTTTCCAGATTGAGAAATTTCTTAACGAAATAAACAACGCTCTTGAAACTGAAAGAAAAGTGAAAATTTTCTCGAAAAAAATTGCTAAGAATTTTTTAATTTGGTAATAAATATTTTTACTTTCCAAAGAACTAATCCTTTCGTCCAAAAGTTCCAGATTGAGAAATTTCTTAACGAAATAAGCAACGCTCTTGGAACTGAAAGAAAAGTGAAAATTTGCTCGGAAAGAATCGCTAAGAACTTTTAAACTTGGTAATAAATATTTCTACTTTCCAAAGAACCAATCCTTTCGCCCAAAAGTTTCCAGATCGAGAAATTTCTTAATGAAATAAACAACGTTCTTGGAATTAAAAGGAAAGTGAAAATTTGTCCGAAGCGATGTCCGATGATTTTCGCAATAGAAATCGGCAAAGCTTTAACTTTGCTTTAGATTCTATCGTTTTTGGGAAGTAAGAAACGGGAAGATTCGGCCGATAGGAAATTCAAGATGTCTCTACGCTGTCGGTGTCGTTTCCTCAAGCGGCAGTTTCCCTCGTTCCTGAAAATATAATCTGCAGGATTCGTGAAACTAGTCGCTAGTCGAAGTTGTAAAAGCTTTTATAAATTCAGCAGCTGCCAGCCCGGTAACTTTTGTACCGTTTCGCCTCGCAGAAGTTTCCATTATTCCTCCTGTTCCATTGTGGATCGTCTTCTCAATTTCGTGTTCGAAATTCAGCATGCCGAATCGATTCTAATATCCCTCCGTTCGCGAGAGCACCAGATCACGCGAGATAAGTAATTTCATTAAAAGTATATATTAGGGTTCGGCAGAAAGAAATACATTTGAAATTATAAAAATTATAAATTTCTTTCATTTTAAATGGATTCTTTTTATTATCATTTATTATTATTATTCTTATTTTCCTATTATTATTTCTTCTCCTTTTTCTTCTTCTTCTTATTATTATTATTATTAT
>NIJG01000034.1:220708-257396 GCA_002201625.1 Euglossa dilemma | reverse complement strand
ATAATTTCTATTTGCGCAGAAATATAATTTATTGTTGAGGAAAAAGAAATTCATTATTTCTTTAATTTTAAACGAATTTCTTTTTACCCAGCCTGGTATATAATTTACTGTTATTACGTTGGTTGTTTGTTAAAAACATGGTTACACGTTTATTTTCATCGTATTGCTATTAGTATTATTTTACGTTATATTGCAATTTAGGTATGCTAATATTTAGAGAGACATTTACATATTTATTAAGTTACAGAGGGTGTTCACTTCCATGGAACCCGCATTCGAGCTTTCTTTACTTTTGTAAGCACGTTAAAAAATCTTTTTTTCTTGGAGATGTTTGAAGTGATATTATATTTATATTCCTTTTGACAAATTTATCCAGCTTTGCACGGTTACCGTTAATGTTTTAGTACTTTTTAAGAGGTACTGAAAGTACTCTCCGTTATATATCTATCTAGGAAAACGCAGTTTACGATCTTCCATTCAATTCTTTTCTCTCGTTTTAATCCACCTGAATTATTTTTTAATATTTCTTCGTAAATCCACTGAATTTCGTACGGTCTTCTCTCGTTTCTTAATTAAGGTAATCCCACGTCTTAAAAAAAAAAAAAACATTGTAATACCTTTACGTACTTAAAAGCTTTCTTGGCTAATGCACGTCAGGTTTATCCACGTGGATCATACAGATCACTCGAAATTATGGTGTTCCTCATTAGTGCAGGATACTTAACCCTTTGCACAACTTTTTGGCTACAGAAGGGTAGAAATCCATAGATTTTCTTCTATAAAACTGACCTTGTTTTCTTCAATGATAAAGAAATAACTGAACAATAATTAACACGTAAAATTATTTGATTTCGTTATCTCGCATATTGTTATATTACCTTAAATTTCATATATTAATTAATACGAATCTTCAAAATTTGATGATGACTAACAGTCGCCTCTCGAGTGTAAAGGGTTAAAAATATCTACCCTTTTTCAATGTTTCGTAAAATGCCGTGTAATCTCTCGTGTTTATCATATATCTAGATGATCATATCGTGCAACTGGATCACACACACTTGCAGAAAAGGAACTGAAATTGCATTGTTATAAAAGAAGTTTGCGCAGGTCGTTATAGAAGAAAATTATATGTTTACGTCCCTTTGCTTACGTAAACACGCGTCCTCACTGTTACACTTGTACACACACACATGTTTATACGTATATTCGTTTGTCTGGCGAGTTTATCTGAAATTTGAAGGCCTCGTCATAGAATCGAATAGGGTATACATTGTTTCAGAAACTGGGTTAGGTTAACAGCCCTGATAAGTTGAATAGATAAACATGTCCGATCGAAAAGTCGGCTGTTCGTCAGGGCTATAACCATTTTTCATTTATTTTACGCGATTTTTACGCGTCAGTGATTACACGCTGTTGAAAAACGAAATATAGTCGAAGAACGAAAGGGAGTTAGGCAGCGGATTAGCGATCGAATTACGAAACCGTAACTGTATCGTTACACGAACACCGTTTATTAGAAAAATTGCCATGAAATTACTCCGTTGTTAGTTTCCACGTGACTACTTTGTTACCAATTCAGGAATAATTCGCGTAATTTTCCTGCCATTATCGAAGCTGCGTAAGTTAATGAACGATATCGATAACGAGAATAATTTCGCGTCACGTTTATTCAAAGGCTAGCTTCATATTCCCAAGGTATCATTACGTTTCTTCGTCACGTTCGTTGAATTTCGCGTTTCTCTACTTACTTTTAACCCTTTGAGCCTTTGTCGCCATTTAATCAGATTCTAAAACATCGACGTTAATTAATATGTCAAATTTTAATTTATTAGCGATGCGTGGAAGTGAAATAATTCTATATTTTAGTTTTTATATAATTTCTTATTCGCCATTCTAAAAATATCGCCGTCTCAATGATATTATAGAAACATGTTTCTCTAGTTATTTTTAACCCTTTGAGCCCCAGTCGCCATTTAATCAGATTCCAAATATCGATGTTAATTAATATATCAAATTATAATTTAACGAACGACACATGGAGAGTTGAAATAAAATAATTATATGTCTCAATTTCTATACAATTATTTGTCATTTTAAAAATATCGTCGACTCAATCGACAGAAAATCTTCGAATTACGATTTTCCTTTCACGAAAAGATCGTCTAGTGCAAAGGGTTAAGTGGAAACGTTCGTTTTGGCGTTGGCGAAGGCACAGGATAAGAAGTATGAATAATTCAAGAATGTTCGACAGGTTCGGATGGCAATTGTGTTCATCGAAAATTCAAGGACCACCTTTGCCAGGCTTTTGAATTAGGAGATATATCAGGAACGATGGTTCCTTGAAATAGAACAAGTGTTCATTCACTTGAAACCGTGTCCTGTGCAGCGAGTCAGGAGTGCTTACATAACTGTACGCTTTCATTCATAGATGATTTGGATACAAATGTCTGCCTGGTCTCATTGCGTGCTTCAGAACTTCCTTAAACTTTTAACATCTCTCGAATTACATTTCACTGAATATCTCCCATTACTGCAACCTTCCAGCGAACAACAATTCATGTTCGTATTTATAAGTAAGAGAAAATACGAACATTTCGAGTTAAAACATCTTTGAGGATGTTCACACAAAAGGATCGCAATTCACGAGAAAGTAACGAGGATAAATATTCGTTTATTAGAAACGAAAGACATTTGCTATTCCGTAGATTTCGCAATTCGCCAGATATTGCAACAAGAAAAAAAAGAAAACGCAATTCGACTCGGCTTTGCTTTGCAGACATAATTAATATAATTTTCATTCATAGATGATTTGAATAGAAATGCCTGCCTGGTCTCATTGCGAGCTTCAAAACTTCGTTAAACTTTTAACATCTCTCGAATTACATTTCACCGAATATCTCCAATTACTTCAATTTTCGAGCGAACAACAATTCATGTTCGTATTTATCAATAAGAGAAAATACGAACATTTCGAGTTAAAGCAGCATTTGAAAATGTACGCACAAAAGGATCACAATTCACGGGAAAGCAACGAGGGTAAAGAAATGAATAAAGGAGAAATTCGCCAGGTATTGCGACAAAAGAAAGAAATTCGATTCGATTTTGCAGCAGGTAAATTTTCCTTCGCGAGCAGGGCGAACATTTTATTCTGTTTTCATGTATAGATGATCTGGATACAAATGTCTGCCTGGTCTCATTGCGTGCTTCAGAACTTCATTAAACTTTTAACATCTCTCGAATTACATTTCACCGAATATCTCCAATTACTTCAACTTTCGAGCGAACAATAATTCATGTTCGTATTTATCAATAAGAGAAAATACGAATATTTCGAGTTAAAGCAGCATTTGAAAATGTTCGCACAAAAGGATCACAATTCACGGGAAAGTAACGAGGATAATGAAATGAATAAAGGAGAAATTCGCCAGGTATTGCGACTGAAAAAAAGCAATTCTTCTCGATTTTGCTCCACGCAAATTTTCCCTCGCGAACAGGGCGAACATTTTTTTTCGAGTGCTCTAACGTTTGTAACGCAAACGCGTTACATCGAACATTATTTCCGTTTCCGCGAGCAGCTGGATTTCTGTTCGATTAATTTGCCGTTCGATAATGGCCGGATTGTTGGCAATTTAATTAGCGGGAATGGTTGTGTTTTGCAAAGCCGCATCCACGCCGGAATAAACACTGGCACGTAATCGATACTTTCGAAATCCTGACAATGCGCCCTCTACTTTCCTCCTTTCCCGTGTCCTAGAAGAGTCTCGATAAATACGTTTATTCTTATCCTCTGGCGTTCTATTATTCGAAGATCGGCGCGGTAATAAACGAGGCTTAGACCGGGAAGGAAATGGCGGGAACCGGAATAGAAGGTGCCATTATCAGGTGGGATCGGAGGGAAAGGGACCGTTTAGCATGACGATTCCGCATCGTTCATCGATGACTGTCGATATAAATCTTGGATCCTTTGGTTAGTTATTGGAAGCCGGTGGAAACAGCGGCTTGTCACGCGATCTTTCCACCGAGCGTTCTCTCTCTTCCGTTTCTTAAATATCAGTTTTCAAAGAGCGATTTCCAGCTGCCATAACCGCGCCTTTTCCACCGTGAAATCACTGAAATGTAGACTAGAATAGAATTTCAAGGATTTCTGGCTTAAAGCCATTTTTCACTTATCGAAGGATTTAAAAAGTTTAGTTAGGGAATAGCAGAATCCATGGGGTGGTAACTAGAAGAGAAAAATTGTAAATTATTCCATGAATTTCCGATTTAATATCGATAAGTCGAGAGTACGTTATCGTTTAACTAAAGATTTTGTGATTTCGATTGCTCGATTGAAAGAATTTATGGAGTATCGTATAAGATTTATAGGGGTTGGTGGCAGGAAGAAGATAATCGAGCCATTTTTCATTTATCGAAGGATTTAAAAAGTTTAGTTAGGGAATAGCAGAATTCATAGGGTGGTAACTAAAAGAGGAAGATTATAAATTTATTCTCCTATGAATTTCCGATTTAATATCGATAAGTCGAGAGTACGTTATCGTTTAACTAAAGATTTTGTGATTTCGATTGCTCGATTGAAAGAATTTATGGAGTATCGTATAAGATTTATAGGGGATGGTGGCAAGAAAAGGATAATTACAAGTTACTGTTGTATGAATTTTTGCTTTGATAGTTAGTCAAGTAGTTTAGTTAAGGGTTATGTGACTTTGATTACTCGATTTAACGAAATTATGGAGCATAAGGAAATTCGTGACACTGTCAATCGTGCCAAATTATTCAATTTGTTAAGGTAATTTATTATTAATGAAGACAGAATAATTCTGGGACTCGAAATAAATTGAATTCCAACGTGATTATGTAGCTTGGATTATTTGATTCGTTAGTAGAAGAATTATTTCCGTCAAGATAACGTCTGAGGTTTGACAGAAAGGGAGAAAAGAGAGAGAGAAAGGAGAGAATGACCATTTCACTTGGGGCCTTCTGGTCTTATCGCTAATACCTTACACAAGGCCCGTATCTTAGATACCGCGAAGCTAGGTCAGAGGATGTATTCGTATGAAAAGGATTAAACTAGGATTTTCAAGAATTCCCCCAGCACGAATCTCTTGGTGACAAATGTAGAGTTGTAAGTTGCTCTATCAATTAAGATAATTTTAAATTACGGGAAGAAATTTTATTCTCCGCGTTGAGACATTGCATTCCATTTTTCTTTGTTTAATGGACAAACTTTATCTATCAAATTTCACGTTTAATTAAAATATTTTCGAAATAGCGTCTCAATCTCATTTCTTCCCTTATTATACTTTGAAAGTCTACGATTATAATTAATCTTCATTTCATTTTTAGAACGCTTAAAAAAAGTATTATTAGAAACAGAAATACGTTTTTTTGATATTAAAATTAAAAAGCCGAACTCCAATCATGCTCGAAACCCCGTCCCTTTCAGTCAACGCGAAGATGAAGTCTGGAATAAATTACTAGACAGACATACGCGATAAGATTGCTAGAAAAAGAAAATTAGCGCTTGCAATGCGACCCGATTACGAATTCGCGATTATCTTATTGCAGATGAAGTTTATTCTTAGAAACTCTAAAAAAGATATTATTAAAAAACGTTTATTTTCGTATTAAAATTAAAAAGAAGACTTCGTCCTTTTAGTCAACTCGAAGCTGAATACTAGAATAAATTACCAGACAGATATACGCGATAGGAATTGCTAGAGAATGAAAACAAACGCTCGCAATGCGATCTGATTATAAATTCGCGATTACCTTATTGCAGATGAAGGACGGTTTTCTCTTGAAACAGCCACGACTGAAGGGTTAAGTCGTGATTATAGGATAGCGTCCGGTTGATAGATGTCTGATTGAGTGGCGTTTGAAACCGTTCCGTCCTGGATGCTAGATACCTGCTAATAACGTTTCGTATCGATGATACGTACCGATACAAATTATCTGATCATTGCGTTACGGTATTAACGAACAATGGTCGCGGGAATGTAGGTCGACGGGTATTTACATAACCGTGAACGTTCGTGATGAGAGCTTTCTTTTTTCTTCTTACCGGCGTTAGTAAATAATTTTAAAAGCCAGGCTCGTTGGCTAATCTCGCGGGTTGATAAGTAGCTGATATACCGAAACGAAGGATTTATGACGTATAAAATTTACGTAGACCATCGAGGGATCGTAGGTCGTGAAATTTGTTGGGTGTTGTAGAATACAGGATCTGTAAAACCCAGAGACAATAGCATTCGGATTTTATAGACTACAGATTTCATAGGCCACAGGATTTATGGGCTACAGGGTCTATGTATCAGCTTGCAAAATCTGTAGAATATACAGGATTTATAGAACGTTTCAATAGGATGCCAGTGAAACTTGACACCTGGACTACGGATATTGCGAAATCTCTAGCGAATTTTTGCGAATGTTCTTTTTTAAATATCTCTATATTTAAATAGTCTTTTGATATTTCTTTTATCCAGAGGAAATTATTTGCCATTCTATATCGATTGTTTAAGGTCACGTCCATCGCTGTTAGGGTTATTAGCGAACTGAAAGCAAAAATTTACGGTTGATCGAGTAATTTGGCGTGTCTCGGATACTACGGAAGGTTTTCCATCGATTTATAATCTTTTAGATTGTCTTTCAACTTAAGGTTTATGTTTTATTATCGTCTTATATTAGAAAAATTGTTATTATAGCTATAGTTGGGGTAAAAATTCTGATATCGATAATTAATTTCTTCTATATTTCTTTATAATTCAATTCAATCTTGCGAAATATTTAATCGTTGAAATTTCTCAGACGTGTAATTAATATTCCGGATATCTCTGATGATTTCTCGTTGATCGAGTAATTTGGCGTGTCTCGGATACTATAGAAAGTTTTGGATCGATTTATAACCTTTTAGATTGTCTTTCAGCGTTGTATTTTATTATTCTATTATATTTGAAAAATTGTCATTACAGCTATAGTAGAAATAAAATTTCTGATAACGATAACTAATTTCTTCTACCTTTCTTTATAATTCAATTTAATCTTGCGAAATATTTAATCGTTGAAATTTCTCAGACGTGTAATTAACGTTCCGGATGTGTCTGATGATTTCTCGTTGATAAAAAATTACAGGATAAAAGAGTCGGCTATGTAAACCGAAGGTGATACCTGCTAAAGTTACGCTATAACGACTCTATTTTTGTCAACTCCACACGGTATTGATTATTTCCATAATGTCACAACATTTACCTTGTTAATGTGTCATCGATTATGAGATACCTTGTACGCGCTTGTTGCTGCAAACGTTTTCTACTCTGATAATGATCCTATTGCAGGTTTTTCGTTACGTTATGTAGTTACTGGTAGATATTTATCACCGTTTATAATCTCACGGGTCAGACTTCACCGGATATCTAAGGAATTTATCGCTATAATACACGGTGTAACTTGAAACATAAATTTTCGAAAAATTAACACTCACTGGTGGAACATAGTATTCGTGTATTCGTTAAAATCGGGTATAAATAAAGTCACGAGTAAATAAATACAGTAAAAAAGTAGTTAAAGTTGAAAGGAAATAATTAAAAAAAAAAAAACGATTGCACGCTGGGAATAGGGAATGAGGCTAGAAACTAGATAAAAAAATGTAAATAAAAATGGATAAAATTAAAGGAACGTTTTTATACGTTTGTACGAGCTAGTTAGAACTAGAACCAACTATAGCAGAGAGATGGAACTAGGTTATAGTGATTAAAAACGTGCCAGTTAATTTTTATGACGATTGCGTGGCCTGAAAGTTTATGGTCTTTCGCAGAAGGTAGCTCGCGTACCCTAATGCGTGAGAAGTGCCATTAAAAAGAGTATTATTAAGAAATTAGTACCAGGAATACTTTTCATTTATCAAGTATTATAACCAGGAATTAGATCGTGAAAGTTTCACCGTCGACGTTCAAGACAGACGGAGTAAGCTGAAAATATTACGGTTCGTTTAAAACTGTTCCGTCCCGAAGAATTTCTATCGATTTAATAACTCGCGCAAGGTTTAATATCTTCTCTGACCGCATGAAAGCTAAGCTCATCGATAAAAAAAGCTGTTTCACTGACGTGTCGCCAAATCAATTATCTTTTTCATTGCTCGCCGATGGACAATTAAGTAACAGCACTGAAAAATTCAAGAGTGAGATGCTTTCCCTTGGAAATCTTCATCCGCTCGTGCTTTCCGATCCTCGTTTCATGTTGGAAGATATTTTTACCGAAATAAAAAGTCACTGTTAATGCAATTTAGCTTGAGACATGGTGACGCAATTTTTTTATTTAGATTTCTGTCATTTATTTAGCTTTATTTAGTTCTTTACCATTTCGTTTCGGTTAATTTTCGGTTAAATCGGTTAATAAAGTATGTTGAAGTCTTAAAAACATTCAGCTTGGATTCTTCGAAGTTAGGATATTCTAGAGTTGATTACATCTTTAGAATCTCGATTATACACAGTAATCTGATTTGGATATTTTGACTCAAAAGTATTCTAGGATAGGTTCTTTACCATTTCGCTTCGGTTAATTTTCGATTAAATCGATTAAAACGGATAATAAAGTAAATTGAAGTCTTTTGAAAAGATTCAGATTGGTTCTTCGAAGTTAGGATACTCTAGGGTTGATTATATTCACAGTCTTTAGAACCTCGATTCTAGATAGTAACCTGATTTGAATATTTTGACCCAAGAGCATTCTAGGATAGGTTTCCCTATCGCATCCATTGTTGGACCCTTCAACTTTACAATTAGGGTATTTCCTCTCTCTATCCTCTTATGGTCCTCGTCAATTTCAAGATGACCCAGTTGGTGTTTACTCGATTTATTTTCAACACCGATTCCACGACTCTTTTACGATCTTATTATTTTCATACACTTTTCCAATCGTGTTCTCTCGAGTTACATTACAGTTCTTACTAAATCTAACGATACCAGAACGGAAAATTCTTTCCGTAAAACAACGAGAGACTAAGTCTCATGACTATTTAACGACTCGCCTTGGATTCTCTCGAGAAGAATCAAACTTCTCTTTATCGCTCAAATTATCCATCTCGTTTTCGCGAGAGTTCATTCCGGAATATCCTCTTTCTTGCAACGTCGCTCTGCTTCATGGCGATTGCAAGCTCGCCTTGTATCAAGATTTCGAGGTGAACCATGGTGGTCTGGGATCGGTGACACGAGCTTCAAAGAACTGAGACGGGTGTGAGCTTGTCACGAGCTCTCTTTCGTTTCGTGAATAGCGGCTTTCTAAGAACCGAGGATACGTTCCAGTTTTGCGTGTCACCTGCTCCTTTTGTGCTTTCGGGGATTGTCGTTCCCGAGCTTTCCGTTTCTCCTCTCCCGTATTCTCCCGGTAACAACTCGCTTTCGGATTCGATTCGAAACGCGCGGCGATTTTCCCGATTAAATCGCGTAATGAAATCGTTCGATATGCATCAACCTGGAAAGCTCCGTTGACCTTTCCGCGCTTCAAAAGCGGATTTTAACCTGCTAGCTTTAGCCGGCACGGAGGAACGGGTTGGTCAGCGATTTGTCCTAGAATTTCGAAGTTCACGGGTTCGTTAAATGTCAAGTCGCTCGCTATTTGAAGTCTCCATTATTTTCCCGACGATGCATCGATCGATCCTGCGGCTATTGTAGATTTCCCTATCAATTATTGAGTATCGCGTCAATTTCGGCAATAACTCCGCCGTGCTTTCAACAAATATCGCGGTCGCTCTTTTCATTTCGTTTTCCTCCTCTATCCTGTCTCTCTGCGTTCGATCCTCTGCATTTTTCAAAATTCCTACACTCTACTCGTTCGGTAATTTCGACGAATTTTTCCATTGAAAAAAGAAAAAAAAAATATGGGAAATATTTACGAATTTATTCGCACGCTGTGGTGTGGTAATTTCGACGAATTTTTCCATTGAAAAAAGAAAAAAAAATATCGGAGATATTTACGAATTTATTCGCACGCTGTGGTCTTGTGCATTTTTGATTTTTATCGTTGAAAATAAAACCGGGTAACAGGTTGCAGATTGTCATTGTAACATCGCAGATTAACAGGGATTAATTTCTTTTCTTTTTATTTCATTTTCTATTCGAAAATAGAAAATAGCGCGTGAATAATATTATAGGGTTGTTCGAAAGTCATTTCGTTTTCTTCTTCTTTTTTTTTCTTTTTTTTTTTATGCAACTTAAGTGTGAAGTTGGCTGTGAAAAAATACAATTCCGCTGTTAGAAAAAAAACGAAATGACTTTCCGAATAATCTGATAGATTGAAAATTCTATTGTACATTTGTACGCGTAACTCTCCCGTGAGATCTTCGAAATTTGGTATAATTTGATTAAATGGTTCAGCGAAGCTCATAATGAGAAACCGGAAGCTCGAGGTACGCCGTGATTTTGATATAAAATTCCGTCAAGGGTTAATTGAGAAATATATAATGTCGACTGTTGCGTTCACCTTTTATTTTTAATTTAACGCTGAGGTTCGAGTTATGTTTAAGTTAAAGTTTCGCGAGAAGTTCTCGGCTGCGAAACACATAGTGTGAATTTTGCACGGCAAACAAACGACTGTCCTGAGTCAGTGAAGGAAGAGTGGTATAAGTAGATCGTTATCTTCTCATTCTCATTATTTCGAACTCTTACACGCAGCTAATGATGTACAGCGTCGGTCATAATTATTCGAATGATACCTGGCCGGAAGTTCATCTTGGTCGGCCGGTTACCTTCTGGCTTAAAAGATTTTATTTTTTTAAATGTCAACGAGAGTTCAGGTATCTCTGTATAATTTCCAGCGAATTCTATTTTAATATTTCCTCGGTTCGTTGTTCGTTTTTCTGGGTTTAATGTCTGAGCCTGGAATTTCTTTTTTAATTTTAATCACTAGGTTTATGGGGGTTTTTTGTACACCTATTTCTACGGATACCCGTCAGATTTAGGGTAAAGAAAATCACATATTTTCTTTAAAAAACAAACGATGGGTTTAATTTGAAAACAATCGCAATATTAACAGACTTAATATGAGTTAATTATATCTGTTAATATCGTATATTTGAAGCAACCCATTCGTCAAATTCACGGGTCCCGTAAATCTAGCGTTAACACTAGGTTTATGGGGGTTTTCTGTCTACCTATTTCTACGGACACCCGTTAGATTTAGGGTAAAGAAAATCACATATTTTCTTTAAAAAACAAACGATGGGTTTAATTTGAAAACAATCGCGATATTAACAGACTTAATATAAGTTAATTAAATCTGTTAATATCGTATATTTGAAGCAACCCATTCGTCAAATTCACGGGTCCCGTAAATCTAGTGTTAATCACTGTCTGCAGCTCGTTTATTCTTTGATTTTTATACGATTAGATATATCGTGGATTTTTGGGAATGAAATTAGAATCATCGATCTTCGATGTGCATATAAATATAACGAACATAAATAATAATAATAACAGAAACAAGTGGTTTTAATCCTTTTGGCTGGTTCTATTGTTAGAAAAGGAAATGTTAATTAATTTTATTCGTAGCTTTGTTTTATTTTCTTCAGATAACAACGATGGAAATGATCATTTAGGTCGAGAAATTATCTGGGTACATTATTGGGAATAATTTTCAGATTTCCAAGTTTCTACGGATAAAAATACAAAAGGTCGTGATTTATATGGATAGGATTGATTATACTTTTGTAGCAGATTAAAATTATCACGTTGAGTCGAGTGTTGAAATTAGTTTAAGGAGAGAAATGTCGGTGAACTTTATTTATATCTGCTTTTTATCGATTGTAAGTACAAATGATGGAAATGATCATTTGGGTTAAGAGATTCTCTCGTAATATTATTGGAAATAATTTTCAAGTTTCCAAGTTTTTACGCGTACAAGCGAAGAAGCGTATTATCGATTTAACTTTTACATTAGATACGATTAAAGTTATAATCAAGTATCTTCCTTTATGTTAGAATTGTTAAATATCATTGGCCGAAGATTGTCGGCTTGCTTTTTATTAAAAAATATCATGTAACGAAAATAAAAATTTAAAAGGACCGAGGTAAATTCGAAAGTTACACTGCCAGCAGATTTTTCGCTGATCCTCTTTGATCTCCTATCGTTGAAGATGCATCTTCTTGTAAAAAGGGTAGATTCATGTTAGGAATTTGCTCAGACAGGGTTCATGGAGAATATTCGTGAAAGATATTAAGCCTCGAGGATACGTAAATTCATTTTCCCGTGAAATTATCTCCGCTTATTTTTATTCTAAACGACTTTTCTAATATTATCAAATATTTTCTCTTTATTCTTCGACCACGTTCTCTCGAATCTTTACTTCGAGTCACGTGTACTCGATTTAGTTCACCTTGGTATTTAATATTTAATCGATAAAATTTGAAATCGGTAAAATTTAATTGCAAGAAATCGAGAAGAAAGCGTTTTATGAATATCTTTGCGCGTTTTTATTTTGAGAGCAACAAAATTAACACGATTATTTAAATACAACGGCATTTCTTATGTCACGTGTACTCGATGTAGTTCATCTCGATATTTAATATTTAATCGATAAAATTTAATTGCAAGAAATCGAGAGAAAACGTTTTATGAAAATTATGGAGCGTTTTTAATCTGAGACCGACAAAATAAACGCTGTTATTTAAATACAACGGCATTTCTTATTCTTTGGAAAAGTTCCCTCGAATCTTTACCTCAAGTCACGTGTACTCGATTTAATTCATCTCGATATTTAATATTTAATCGGTAAAACGTTAAATATTTAAAATTTAATTGCAAGAAACTGAGAGGAAAACGTTTTATGAAAATCTTTGCGCGTTTTTAATTAGAGAGTGACAAAATTATTTAAATAAAACGGCGTTTCACTGTTTCGCCTGTAATATTCCGGGAGAGTCGTATGAATCGGGTAAAATGTAAATATTAGAGTCGAGAGAGTCACAGTTCGTAGCTCGGATCCAAACGTAAACACGGGCCAGGCTGCTGAATTCTTGTGTCGATGGCTTCCTGTCTCAGTTCCGTGTTATGCCTGCTCGTGTTTGCACGTGTCCGACAAAATGGCTCGACATTTGACTGGCTCTGTTGTTGGCTACGACACTCTCCATCCAAATTATTATTCCATGAACCATCATTTAGTCCATACGCAATCAGGTTAGTCAATACATTATATTATCGATTCACCCATTTATCCTACTAAAATCAATTCAATCGATAAAATATTAATACAAACGAATGAAAAGTAATAATTTTAAAATTCATCTGTATTTTACGATTTTTGATGTATAAATTGTATCTTTGGTGAATCAAAGATATTATATAGACGAGTAAAATATGTAAAATATTTATACCAACGAATGAAAGGTAACAATTTTTTAACTCATCTGTGTATTATGAGTTTTTATGTATAAATTATACTTTTGGTAAGTCAAAGATGTTATATAGACGAGTAAAAGCTGTAAAATAATAAGGAAAATTCGTTTCAATTATTTAGAAGTGTCTACAATTAACGTAAAATTTTTCTTTACTTTTTCCATTTTATGGACGGTTTAAAATTCGCGTGTCAAGGATTGGACTCGAGGCGTTAATCTTCGTCATATGGATTTTTCTCGTTGCTATTCATATAAGAAAAATTCGAATCAATTATCTAGAAGTGTCTACAATTAATGTAAAATATTTCCTTACTTTTTACATTTTATGGACGTATTAAAATTCGCGTGTCAAGGATTGGACTCGAGGCGTTAATCTTCGTCATATGGATTTTTCTCGTTGCTATTCATATAAGAAAAATTCGAATCAATTATCTAGAAGTGTCTACAATTAATGTAAAATATTTCCTTACTTTTTACATTTTATGGACGTATTAAAATTCGCGTGTCAAGGATTGGACTCGAGGCGTTAATCTTCGTCATATGGATTTTTCTCGTTGCTATTCATATAAGAAAAATTCGAATCAATTATCTAGAAGTGTCTACAATTAATGTAAAATATTTCCTTACTTTTTACATTTTATGGACGTATTAAAATTCGCGTGTCAAGGATTGGACTCGAGGCGTTAATCTTCGTCATATGGATTTTTCTCGTTGCTATTCATATAAGAAAAATTCGAATCAATTATCTAGAAGTGTCTACAATTAATGTAAAATATTTCCTTACTTTTTACATTTTATGGACGTATTAAAATTCGCGTGTCAAGGATTAGACTCGAGGCGTTAATCTTCGTCATATGGATTTTTCTCGTTGCTATTCATGTAGGTCAATATAATTCAATTTTTATTTCCTTTATACCCCGGCGTTCTCTTTTATCGCTCAATTCCCTGCAAATCGATATTTGCAAGTATCATGAAGCAATTAAACGTAGGATAAAGTCGATCAAACATTCCTGGAATCTCTAGGAATCCTTCCCGTCGGGAAATAAATATTTCACTGATAGTTTCGAGGGGGAGGAAAGAAAAAAAGATGAACGCAGCTTGGTATCTTCGCTGTTCTTCGAGGTTAATTGCTTTCTCTAAAATTCCGTGTCTCTTGGTGCACTTTGATTCCCCTTTTCGTGCTACGCGAACGAGATATGAAACTAAAACCTCGTAAATATGGAAGGACGAGAAAATTAAAGGCCACCAGCGTTGTCAACCCTTGTCAGGGATTTTTCCGGGACACTTTGACAAATTGTCACAGGGCCAACTAGTCGAAATGAAAGAGGCTGTGCTTCGCGATTCGTTATTTGCCAGAGAAATCATTTATTTCGCACGCGAGTCATCTGAGATAATTACTCTATTGTGTTCCTTTGAATTTCGATAGTGTGTCGGTGCTTAGGGGATGATAAGTTACTTTCTTTGTTAAGTTCAGAAAGAAAAATGTGTATGTATTTCTTTTTATTATATATCTTCTTCTATAAATACCGTGTATAGAGTACAGAAATGCGAATTATAATATTAATACGGAGATAATTACTGTATTGTGTTTTTTCGAGCTTCAATAGTGTGTCGGTGCTTAGGGGATGACAAGTCACTTTCTTTGTTAGGTCCAGAAAGAAAAATATGTATGAATTTCTTTTTATTATATTTCTGTATCGAGAGTCTATGTGTAAATATAAAAAATCTTCTTCTATAAATACCGCGTATAGAGTACAGAAATGCGAATTATAATATTAAGGGTAATCATCGAAAGGAAACGTTTCTCGAATAATTATCTTGATAAAATGTAAATAAATGACAATCAAGAACGGAAGAAGTAGGATAGATTTGCATGTCCTTTCTTAAGCGTTGAATAATTTAAGAAGTTTTTAATACTCCTTCCCTAAGAGCATAATGACTTTATAAACGACGTTCTGCAACGTTTACAGCGCATCGAACTGCCATGTAAATTACTTGCGTGGTTCTAAAGTATCTCTGTACGGAGAAGAATTTTATTTAGATTTCGGTGTAATTGATTTCCTAGAAAAACATTTCGTACTTTTATTCCGAGATATTTTTTCTAGTTATTTTTATCGGAGGTGCCGGATATATTGATACAATGCAATTAAAATTTGAGGTCATCCAGCTAATTTTCGCTTCGCTAATTATGGTACAGGTTACACATAATTCAGGAAAATTTTTATATATTCTCTATCCTTCGAGATACGTGTATACATTACAATTAAGAATTCCAAATTTTCTCGAATATCTTGGATAAAGATTATTTTCAATTTAATATACATATGTGTCTTAGTAGATGAAGAATACACAAAAATTCGCAGATCATTACTTTATTGCTACAAAAATATTACAAACAAAAATTATTAGCAAACGACTCGTGAAATTTACGTGAAAGTCATTTCGATTTTCTGTTTTTTATTTCTTTTATGCAGCCGAAGTGTGAAGTTAGCTATGAAAAATACAATTATGTCCTGTGTTGAAAAGAAACAGAATGACTTTCCGAACGACCTAATAATTTCCATATTTTCAGAAAACCCTTTTTCCAAGTACCATTTCCATATAACACTCCAAATTAACACCCCTTTTTATCAAACATCATACAATTGTTACGTCAATTACTCATACTTACACGTAACGATAATGAATATCAAATTGACGTGTCGCTAACACATATTTACTGACAGAGAAACGAATTTTCTAACCGATCCATCGAGTGTCACCGTAAGAAAACTCTTTTTATTCGCGTGTTGCTCATTACCGAGCAAACAATGATGGAAAAACGCAATTACACGGTATGGAGATTGGCAGATCGCGCTAATAGCGTGGCGGCTGTCGGGTAATAGGGATAACAGCTGGGGAAAAAGCTGGTGTTTGGTCGCGTGGTCTGGTCGGGGAAACCGTTCCGTGTTCTCCGCGTTTCCCGGTCTCGTTATTTTTTTAACGGAGCGCCAACGAATCGGTGGACGAAGGACAGACGGGAAAATAGCATCACGTGCAACGATAAGGTCACTGTCGGCCTTAGGAGACACGAACGGGGCTCGCATGTCTATACCGTGTGATCTACTACATAATTCCGGTGAACTAGACCTACTAACCGCGACAGGTTTTCTATCGATCTATTTCACACGCACGTAATGTGTGCTCTTAGCAAACACTGGCCAGGTCTACGCGCCCATGCCTCCATCACCGGCACTCTGCGAACGCCCAGTGTCTATAGACACCGGTATCGGGGAATGGTCACGTTCCTTCTGTTCCAGGATTAAAATTCCTCGTTCAAGGAATCGAACTCGTTATACACGGCTTTGTCGGCAAAGAATCGTACATGCCCGCGGGATTTTTTCTTTCCATTTTCGTGTTTCGGTAGACTTAGAATCAGAGGTTAGAGCTGTTGGATTAGGGTTTCTTTCAATTCTTAATAACAATGTAATTTGTGATTTCTGGATGTTTTGGTAATTGATATTTTTATTAGCTGTTATTAGAGAATTTGAAAAATTTCTGTGTGTTCTATAGAGATTTGAAATTGGTATCAGAGACTAGGTGTATCGGTCTTTGTTAGATTAGGGTTTGTTTTAATTCTTGATAGAAATGTAATTTGTGATTTCTGGGTGTTTTGGTAATTGATATCTTTGTTGTCTGTGATTGGAGAATTTGACAAATTTCTGTGTGTTCTACAGAGGGTTGAGATTGGTAGACCGAAGCTTTGTCGGCAAAGAATTGTACATATTGATGGGATTTTTTGTTTTGATTTTGGTGTGTCGGTAGACTCAGGATCAGTGACCAGGATACGTCGGTTTTCGTTGGACTAGGATTTGTTTTAAATTTTGATAGCAATGTAATTTGTAATTTGCGTGTACTTTGCTATTTAATTTCTTTGTGGATTGACAATGGAAAAATTTTGAAAATTTATTTCTGTGAGAAACTGAGAATCGTAATTTAGGTGTTGATCGTTTTAGATGTCAATTTTCTTAGGCTTTAGTATTAGATTTTAGACGTTAATTGTTGTTGTAATTACTATATTTACGTATTATTATAATTACGAGAACGTCGAAAGTTGGTTATGAAATTAGAGTTCTTTCTTGTAATTTTTTTCGTTTAAACACTTGATTTCTTTGTGAATTGACATTGGTGGTATAGGCACTAAAATTCAGGTAATGATGATGAAATTTGTATAAAAATCTGTCAGTGTTATCTGTATTTCATTGCAAAATTAATTACAAAATTAAAATCTTTAGATTTTCGTCGAGATCAATTCATTTTCATACAAATTTGTTTTTATTTCATTTGTTTTATTTTATTCGCGGGCTGTTTAGTTTGTCAGCGTGGATTTCTACAAACACGATGGCCCTGCTTTTTGTTACATTGATCTAATTTAAGTTTCGTAACTACACAGCCACGAACAAGGCTCACAAGAACACTGCTAATTGATCTCAAGGAATGCCAGCAGTACGATGTAATTTTATTCATTAATCATCGCACTTCGGTTCTCTATTAACATTCATTACTCCAACTTAGAGATCGATACGTTCTACTAATTTATCCCATCGTTTCTATATCCCCTGTGCCTTCGAGGCAAACTCGAAAGTTAATTAGAATACAGTTGGATTAAAATTTTGCAACTGGACTCAGCTTGGAAGATCGATTCGACGTTATAAAAATATATTATTAATTATCGCATAATCTGCAAAACCGTAAAATAGAGTCACAATAATTCGCGAACAAACAGATTATTAATTTAATAATTTTCAGCTTAAATTCCTCCAGCGAATATTTTCCAAAATATTTCGCTTATCGTAGATATAATTAAATTTCGTTGAAAATCGGTGAAAAGGAATTTTTTCTTAAATGGAACGAGTTATATACAGACTCGAATTTTCAGTACAAATATGTCTTTTGCGACTGATATGACGTTCGTCTATTTATATTCATATGACATATGCTCGCATAATAAAATGGACAGAAATATGACGATTTATGTGCTCGTTCGGTATTTATTTTTAACCCGTATTCAACGGTGAGCTGTTTAGAAATATCGCTTTAATATCAAATTGCTGGCAAAGCGAAAGAACTCTGTCACCGAGATGATTTATGGTGTTGGTTATTGGTACGATCTACATATGCACATGCGGGGTAGTTTTGTATACTGGCAGTTCGGTTTATTGCTATTTTCACCCGTTTCCGTGCATCGCGCGTCGAAAAGTGCGATAACCGAAGGCTTTCTCCCTTTCGCGAGAAATATGGCGCTCTAAATCAATTTTCACCGCCCCCGATGAATTTCGAGGTATAAAAATACCCGCGAAATTTGTTCCGTAGCAAATTAGCCTTTTATTTCTATCTATCGTAGATATTGAAATTAATCTTGCAAAATCATCGATGTGCATCCAGAAACAATTTTTTGGTAATCGTTTCGTAAATGTTTCTCTGGAAATTTTTATATAGATCCTAATCGCAGTTCAACTTCTGGAATATGTTCTAAATATTCAGAGTTTCGTAACTTTTATCTCAAATAAAATAAAAATAAAATAAAAATAAAGTAAAAATAAAGTAAAAATAAAAATAAAAATATAAAATAAATTTCCTTTCGTGCATAATTTTTATATTTATATCGTTCTACAGGATTACTCTTTGGAAAATTTTATTTACTAACAATGAAAATTTATAATAAAGACACGTTTTTGTCTTAGTTACAGCGAATTGAGTTAAAGTGACTCTAATTTATAAAATTTCGTGTTTTAAGACTTCGGATCGGTATACTAAAATTGAATACATTTTAGTATTCGATATTAATTGAAAATATCGAAACAACGCTAATATATTTCATTCCAACAAACACCGATATATCTTCCCACAAAATTTAAGAATGAAATATGAAAAACAGGAGCAACGAAAAGCCGAGAAATTCCCGAACGTAATCGATTCCATTAATTATTACCCTCTCGCGTTAATAGCCAATAATTCATTAATTTCTTCGCTATCGTTATAAATTTACATTACGAGCCATTTGTTATTGATGTTATTAATTCCTTATTAACGATGCGTTTGATAATTCGTACACATATCCGAATTTATAGCCACATTTACACTTTCGTTGCTCGATATTTACAAGAGTACAATATTTGCGCGAGCGGATAGCACATTTTCGAATTATATTTGCATCGACGTGTTATTTCATGTTTGTTATTTTACATAGGGTCGAATCTGCGGGAAAATTCGCGATAATGAAGGGAAAATGGTAGGGTCATTTGTAAGGTTAATGATAAGTTTCGTGGGCAATACAATCGTCATCTCGACGGCTATAGCCAAGTCTACGTTCAAGGGACAGCTTTTTTACAGAGGTAATCAATAGGCGACCTAAATTGGTTCGATGGTAAAAACGACTCTAGTACATTCCATGTAATCGCGGCAATTGTGCTCGGAGGTTCGTGTAAGGCATGTAAAATCCTACCCTGGATAACGTATTCCCTTTCAACGGAATATAAAACCGATAAAAATTTATAATAGCATGTAAATATTCGTACACCTCGGATTATCGTTGTAATCTCGCTTGACACGCGAATAAAATATTTGCAAAAAAGGAAAACTAGTGAACCGAAGGATGGGTGGAAAGTAAAATGTAACATTTTCCCAAGTTCTCCGTTTTAATTAGGAAAAAGGAATAATTTGTGGGTATATAAGTTGTGGAAGGCAGAAAACGTGTTTCATTATATATAATATCATGTAAATATTCGTAAACCTCGGATTATCGTTGTAATCTCGCTTGACACGCGAATAAAATATTTGCAAAAAAGGAAAACTAGTGAACCGAAGGATGGGTGGAAAGTAAAATGTAACATTTTCCCAAGTTCTCCGTTTTAATTAGGAAAAAGGAATAATTTGTGGGTATATAAGTTGTGGAAGGCAGAAAACGTGTTTCATTATATATAATATCATGTAAATATTCGTAAACCTCGGATTATCGTTGTAATCTCGCTTGACACGCGAATAAAATATTTGCAAAAAAGGAAAACTAGTGAACCGAAGGATGAGTCGAAAATAAAACAGAACAATTTCTCAAGTTCTCTGTTTTAATTGCAAAAAAGGAATAATTCGTGGGTATATAAGTTGTGGAAGGCAGAAAAAGTGTTCCATTATATATAATACCGTGTAAATATTCGTACACCTCGGATTATCGTTGTAATTTCGTTTGACACGCGTATAAAATATTAGCAAAAAAGGAAAACTAGTGAACCGAAGGATGAGTCGAAAGGAACTTTTCCCAAGTTCTCTGTTTTAATTAGGAAAAAGGAATAATTCGTGGGTATATAAGGTGAGGTAGGGAGAAAAAGTGTTCCATTAACAAGTAACGGAAAGATCCATTACTTGACTACTATTTAACGAGTACCATCGACACTGCAAGCTCGAACGAGCTTTCAGTGAAATAAAACGTCCGGATATGTCATACGAACCGGAGCATTCTCTTCCTATTCGATAATTCCTTTTTCTAAAATAAACCCAAATTTCCCGGGACATCTGTTACGCTTCGTTATACACGATTATCGAATTTCGTAGAAACTCGTGCTCTTTCATTGAACGAGTGATTGTACTCGACGTGATTATCGAATTTATTACGCGGTACGATATCGTTGGGTCAGGAACATCGATTAATCTCGTGACGCGATCGATTGTTAATTAACGTCGTAATTACTTAACGATTCGATTCTCGAAGCGGTCCGAATAAGTACCGAGTTGTTTGGAAAGCCATTTCGTTTTCTTTTTCTATGCGGCTGAAGTGTAAAGCTGGCTGTGAAAAAATACAATAAGGTCCTCTGTTGGGAAGAAACGAAATGACTTTGCGAACGACCTAATAATTTCCTCGATACTTTCAACGAATTAATCGGTAATTAAGTCGGTCGAGCTCGCCTTTGAAAATCTGTAATCGAAATTGATGTTTATTAATCACCCTCAACGTGCTTGTTAAATTGTTAATCGGAATTATATTTCAAAGGAATATAATTATTAGAAATTAACGATTTATTAACGATCAAAGAGTATGACAAACTCTTATAATTCACATGCAAGTATACAGTTCACCGAGAACCAAAGAGATTAACTTCATTCTTTCAATCTTTGATACATCTGATTGCCAAAGAATCGAATTTAATTTTGTAAATAAACTTTTACCTCTGTCCCACGGTGTTGATCGATTTGGTAAACGCGTGACTGGTATCTCATTAATTCTACGCTCATAAAAATGGAACAACGGAACTTTCCGTATGATATTAGAAGATTAACTCCATTCTTTAAACTCCGATTGCCAAAGAATCGAGTTTAATTTTTAAAAATAAATTTTTACCTCTGACCCGCGGAGTTAATCGATTTGGGAAACATGTGACTCGTTTCTCATTCATTCTACGCTCATAAAAATGGAACAACGGAATGTACTCCTTAAATCGTTAATCGGAGTTATATTCCAAAGGTATTATAACTCGAAATTAACGATTTATTAACGATTCAAGGATATGACGAGCTCTAAATTGATTAAATGCAATAATTAAATATTATTCACATCCGAGCATACAGTTCACCGAGAACCAAAGAGATTAACTCCATTTTTTCAATCTTTGAAGCATCTGATTACCAAAGAATCGAGTTTAATTTTAAAAAATAAATTTTTACCTCTGTCCCACGAAGTTGATCGATTTGGTAAACGCGTGACTGGTATCTCATTAATTCTGTGCTGGTAAAAATGAACGTGGAAACGATCTAACGGAATTTTGCGTGTGCTTTCAGAATCGAGGAAGAAAGTTGGAGTACCAAAAGGAGTGGAAAAGCTGTTTGGCTCGAGGTTCTTTGTGAGCTGGGCATGGTCTTAGGGACGACGGCGGGGCGATGACGCTCTACCACCGTCCTTCGTCATCGCCAGGAGTCCCTCAGGACTCACCCAGTCACCCGATCCTGAGTTTCCTCCCGATCCTTGCCTCCGTGGACCAGCGTCGCTGTTACTCCTCGTGGAAACCGGCAAAGACGAACGCGAGTGGCGCGTTCGCCAGGAGGGATGAAAGATCGACCTCATCGACCTTACCGAGATCATCACGGACAGGCGATGCCCTTAGAGGAGGTCCAGGGATTGCTGCTTCCACCCTCCAGAACAGGTGACATCACTCTCTCTCCCTCTCTCTCTCTCTCTTTTGCTTTCCGTTAGTCCAACCTCTATTTTAATTCATTCGATTAATTTAAAGCGTTTAATAACAATATCGATTCGTGAAATCAGAGATATTACTTTTTTATTTTTCATTATCCACTCTCCAGAATAGGTGACATCTCTCTCTTTCCCTTTTTTTCTCTTTCTCGCTCCCTGTCTCTCTTCCTCTCCGTTAGTTCAACCTTTATTTTAATCGATTCGATTAATTTAAAGAGTTTAACAAAATCCAAGAGTTTAACCCAATCTCCGAGGCCGTGGAAAAAGTAATCCATTTAAAATTATAAAAATTATGGGTTTCTTTTTCCACAACCTAATATTTCAAATAAATAGGGATTAAATATTCGTTAGGAACTAAACGTGTATATAGGTTGACACAGAGAATTCTTCACATCGGAATTCCAGGTTTAACTAAATCAAATTAATCGTAATTTTTTACAATTATTAAAATCGTAAACGTCACGAAATTACCGTCGCATTACACTTGTTAACGTCATTGGAGTTCCGAGCACGTTATATTCGTATTTTAATGAAAAATGTGTAACGGCGTGTGAAAGTATGCTCGAAGAACGCGATATAGCCATTTATTTGTTAGCGTACCTCACGTCTGAGGCGAAGCTATTAAAAGAGTACTTGGTCATTCTACTTTGCATTCGTAAACTTCTACGGCGCACTTTGAGCTTTGTCCGCTTTTAATTTCATTTCTATTAGATACAAGAGATTGCTCGAGGCCTGGCAAGTTTAAAAAGCGTCAACGCTAATGAAATAATTAATCCTGTAAGAACAAAAGCGCGCCAGGAGAGAGTCATTTACGATTGGTATTAATCTAAAGGGACGCAATGGAAAGTGCTGTTAAACCAGTCGAGTTTACCCTGTTTTATCCGGGTGAATCATTCACCGTTTCGTGCAGCGATGTTTCGAAAAGCCCCGATCGTGACTATAATTACGTTATAATGGAAACGAAATTATGCCACTCTATCTTTCCTTATCGCCTCGTATATTTATCTAGATAATAAAGAAAGTTACCTTCCGCTCCGGTATAAAATGTAAAATATAAATACGGGGAAAGGGCAGTAAAGAAGTAACCAAGTACTTTAGAACATTGTTATTATTTCAGGGTTTATGGATAGGTGGTTATTATAGTTGCGAGAATAGGTAACTACGGTTTTCTAGTAAGGGTAAAACGAATTACTACATAAACGTAAGATTTTGATTCGATTTGATTTGAATTCGTAGATTATTCGCAGAATTGAAGTTTCTAAATACTTAATTCTGCGAATAATCTACGAATAGATCAAAATCTTACGGTTATGTATTAATTTCTATATTTTTTCATTGTATTTACAAACTCCTTCATTTATTTAATACGTAAACGTAAGATTTTGATCTGTTCGTGGATTAGATTAGATTTTGATATTTTTTCTGTGAAAAAAAACTATTAGGTCCTCTGTTGGGAAAGAAACGAAATTACTTTCCGACAACGTAATAGTTGCGAGAATAGGTTGCTACGTTTTTCTGGTAAAGGTATAAGGAATTAACACGCAAACGTAAGATTTTGATCTATTTGCGGATCATTCGCAGAATTAAGTTTTTATACACTTTATAGATAGGTGGTTATTGTAGTTAAGAAAATAGGTTACTACGGTTTTCTGGTAAAGGAAAAATAAATTAATACGTAAACGTAAGATTTTGATTTGATTTGAATTCGTAGATTATTCGCAGAATTCAAGAAATTTCTAAATACTTAATTCTGTGAATAATTTACGCATTAATAATTTAATAGATCAAAATCTTACGTTTACGTGTTAATTTTTCTATTTTTCCTATGTTTTTACAAACTCCTTCATTTTTTATTTTTTCTCTGTATTTACAAACTCCTTCATTTTTTCAGTACGTAAACGTAAGATTTTGATCTATTCGCGGATTAGATTAGGTTTCTATATTTTTTTTCTGCGTCTATAAATTTGCGAATTTTTTAGGAGTTGCACGAGTTTGTAAGAAGAGGAGTGTAGCAATTTTTATTCAGATTATTTGTATCCGTTGTCGCTGGAAATATCGAAGAGAGAAAACATTTCTCTCGTGAAACACGCTTTCGACTTCGCGCGATTGAATTTTTTTACATTAATCAAATCGAAGTTCGAAACTTTGCTCGTCCGACTAAAAGGACTCCCAACTTTCGGAATTCCTAGTCGATCAAACTCGCACATTCGATTTATCTGCAAATCCATCGGTTAGAATCCAAACTTTCTCATTTACCCGATCACATTTTTAAGCGCTTCAATTGGTATTTTTTTCTATTATCCCGAAATATTAAATCCAAGAACTTTGCAGTTCGAGATGTATAAAAATGTCAAATACATTCTTCAGCAAGAACTTTAATCTGTAATATCCTGTTAGGTAATACTTCAATCTGTAATTTAAATTGTTTCATCGCATAAACGTTCTTACATTTTATACAATGTTTCGTTTTACTAAAAAATAGTGCCTTTTTACAAAAACTCGCATTTTTCAAAAACTAAGAATGATAGATCAAAATCCAATAAAGCAAAATCTTCCATTAGAGATTAGAGATAAAAGAGAAAGTTAAAATTAGTTGAAAAGTATAATTTAACGAAAAATTTTGACAATGAAACCATTGCAGATCCATGCTGTGTCAAATTTGAGAATTTCAGGATCGAAAATGGATAAAATCGGAGAACCCTGTTAGAAAATTATCAGCGCGTTATATTTTCGAATCTCAGAGTGAAAGGTAGAAAGTCATCGATTAGTTAACGAGAAATTTCGTTGATTGAAGGATCTATGGTCTGAAGCAATGATTCCATGGAGCTTTCATGCTATATCGTACGGTGTTGCACCGAGGGCAGGTCAATATAATTTCGAATCTGGTCGTCAGTTATGAAAGGCTGAGTTTTACGAGAGCTGTTGAAGCCGTAAAATTTTACTGTCTTCCTTTATTACATATACAATACACACGGAAGTCAACGGCGATCCGTTGCATTCTATTTTGAATTATATAGACCGGATACGATAAGGATACGATGTTGCTACCGTTTATAGTCCAATCTCCGGCGCGATGGTCAGGTATTTCGAAGGATAATAAAACGGGATGAATAATAAAACAGCTACGGGAAAATAATCGCGTGTTTGCCATAATCTGAATATCCGATATCCTCCCTTCTTTTTCGTTCGCACGATTTTATTCCGTTCGGCGATAGGAACGAGCTCGAATTTGTCCGAATCGGTGAGAATATCGCGGATTAATTATTCGGAGTAACGAATAAACGTTAATTAAAAATCAAATCAAATTTAATGAAATTGGTTAAATTTGTCAATCCAGTGGGTTGTTTTATTTAATTTATTTTTCTTTACGAATAGGGATAAATAATTTTTAATTTTCAATTTCCAAATTAAATTCCAGAGTATATATATTTGTAAAGAGTGTAAAAAAATCAAATCAAATCTAATGAAATTGGTTAAATTTGTCAATCCAGTGGGTTGTTTTATTTAATTTATTCTTCTTCACCCTGTTACGAATAGGGCTAAATAATCGTGTCATCTAGTTCCGAATTTGCAATTTTGAATTTCAAAATTGAATTCCAGAGTATAGAAGCATTACATGTATAAAATTACGCAAATCTGTTAATTCCTCTTGTTCCTCTATTTATCTAATCCGTTCCAGTTTCTGCTACTTATATACGAATTTAATAGACTAGTTAATAAACTAGAAACAATTAAGGTAATAATCGTGAAACTACGGTATAAAGAACTGAAGTAGCATACGAGTTCCAGGAATTTGAATTCCAGAATAGACAGACGCTATATTACGCGACAATCTACTAATTCATAAAGTTACTAGAGATAGAACTATCTGATCCGTTCTAATTCCTCCTGCAACAGAGTTGATAGATACACAAAGGTGTGTATTTGCTGATACGATTGTATTCAGCACTCGGATGAAATTTCGGTTTAACCGAGAAGAACGTTTAATTTAGATTACACACGATCAATTTAATTCCCCGAGTCAACAGAATTCTTTTTACAATTCTCCCGGATCCGTTAATAAATACCGTACAGCTGGAGATATTTGATATAATTTGCAGAAATTGACGTTGAACGTGATTCTGTCATAGAACTCGATTTGTCATCGATTTCGAAGTCGCATGTTCGGTCGTGTCGAGTCAGATCTAACCGATCGAAACACCATCGTTCACCGATTCAACGTAAATTAGAACAGATTGCCTTGGTATCCGGTTGGCTAGTATTCTGGGTAAAGTGTATCGTTAATTACGAAGTTGGTCAAACAAACGAAACAGATTGAAACGTGTAATACAGATGTAATAGGTTGATAGCGATTTCAAAGTAGTCTTTGCTTCGTATTTGGATCGCGATTACACAAAAATATGTATATATACAACTGTAACTCTATTATAATAATTTCAACGATCGTTTCGATACTCGACAACTCTTTTTTCCCATATTTTTCATACAATCAAATCGAAATTGATTCAATCACTTTAGAATGTACCGGTGATGAATGTTTATATCAAGTAATCGATATAAATTTGCGAGATTTAATACCTCGAATTAATTTATTTTTGATGAAATTCATTACTATCGTTTTCTTTCTTTGCTAAAAAAATAAAAAAATAAATAAATGAATAGAAATAAAAATGGGAACCAAATTAATTTACGAAACAGGTATTTATTTTTTATGAAATCCGTCAATATTGTTTCCTTTCTTCGCTAAAAAAAAAATAAAGAATAAAATGAAAGGAATAAAAGTGGAAAGCCAATCTGTTTCCTATTAACTTAGGATCGTGTTTAAAGGGATCGATTAGAATAACATTGGTTAACATAGTTAATAGGATAAAAAAAGGTTTATCAATATTTATTAATAGAATAACAGTAACTATGCATACTTGTCCCGACCGACCATGACTTTACTCGACCTGTCACTGTCACGCTCTTTCTGACTCACTAGCAACTGACGACTGTCTTGCGACTGACAACTTGCTTAGGTCTAACTTGTCCTTGTACCCTTAATTTAACCTTACACTCTGTCTCTTTTCTATACTCAGTTTTTCTTCCTCGATCACTTGTTTCCCATGTGACTTCGCTCTTGGTGGGCTAGATATTTCTAAATTTTCGACTCTGTCATAAACATCCTTTACAATTGATCCTCTTGCACGCAATCGCTTATATCCTAGGTCATAAACACTTATTGACAGCATTGACTCAGGGCTGCACTTTTTTCCGTTCCTATATTAACGTTGATAAATTTCCATCGATGAACTCGATGTGACAGGTGTCGAGTATAGTGGTTCTCTGTACAATTTTATGTATTTTTTACTATTACCTTTTGTTATATTATTATTCGACGAGTACGAATTTATGTTAGTATTAACTCTGTGCAGTAGGGAGTCACCACTCGTTTTAATTCCATAATTGAAACACGAATAAACGATAAACTATGTTAAAAATACACGCGAAATATGGAAATGAAATAATATAAAATAAAAGGTATCACCGAGTTTATAGAAACATAAGAAAAGCTTTTCAATAGCGAAAAACCCTTCGAGTGCAAAGGGTTAACTATAACTAATAAAATTCGTTATAATTCCTTTAATTCGGTTTATCGTTATCCAATCGATTCCTTTCATCTTCTCGAATATCGTTTCATAAATAAAATAATTTAAAATAAAAGGTATCACCGAGATTATAGAAACATAAGAAAAGCTTTTCAATAGCGAAAAACCCTTCGAGTGCAAAGGGTTAACTATAACTGATAAAATTCGTTATAATTCCTTTAATCCGGTTTATCGTTATCCAATCGATTCCTTTCATCTTCTCGAATATCGTTTCATTCGATAAAAGATTCTTAATAATTGCTCAGTATCTGCCATTAACCAACACCTCATGGAATATTTCGCGAGTCTTCCGATAAGAAAATTTCGTCGCGTAGGAGTGTCAGGGACGGAAACAGTGGCTCGTAGATAGGGGATCACGTAAACATCATGGGTCAAGTTCGCGGTTCACTTTCGTCGATGTCTTCTTGTCTCAGTTGTGTGTTATTCTCTGCCGAGAGCGGACGGAAGTGGCTCGACGTGCCTCCGCGTCTCTCCACTAACCCACGCGCCATTGCAATTTCACCGGTGAGCCGAGTTAAATATTACAATAGAATCGCGAATATTCACCGTGTTTGGAAAGTTATTTCGTATTTACCTGATAGAAAATCTAATTGTATTTTTTCACAGCTAACTTCACTATTCAGCCGCATAAAAGAAAACAAAAAAACGAAATGGCTTTCCGAACGACCCAATATTTATCAAAGAAGAAAGTAAATTAACGGTACGATTGGTCGCAGATGGCACAAAAACCGTTCCTCACGATTTCTGCTACGACATTACGTGGGAATAGAGTTCTAAATAAATAATCCAAATTAATGCGGTTTAGGCGAGACAAATGAGAAATAAAAGAAAAAACGCAAAAATGGTGCTATCAACGAAAGTCACTATAGTAGCGCTTCGTTTAGAGTGATGATATCCGCGAAAACCACCATAGTGGTGCGTCGTTCTGAAAGATGATATACACGAAAGCCACTATAGTGGCGTGTCGTACCTAAGAGGATAATAAGGAAGGAAAAATGTTTCCAATAGCTAGTCCAATAGCTAACTCGATTAGCGCATGATTCCTTTAATCCCTCGAATAAAATATTCTCGAAACGTGTATCATTGGATCCTACGAAACGAGTATCGATAGACTTAGCAGTCGACGTGAATAAATAGCCAGGAACAGGTTCGCGAGTATCAGACTATTAGTATTTGCCGAAGAAGTAGTATATCTCCACGAAACTCACTATAGTAGCGCTTCGTTCAGAGCGATGATATCCGCGAAAACCACTATAGTGGCGCGTTGTTTTGAAAGATGATATACACGAAAGCCACTATAGCGACGTGTCGCACCTAAGACGTTAATAAGGAAGGAAAAAAGTTTCCAATAACTAGTCCAATAGCTAACTCGATTAACGCACGATTCCTTTAATCCCTCGAACAAAATATTCTCGAAACGTGTACCATTGAATCCCACGAAACGAGTATCGATAGACTTAGCAGTCGACGTGAATAAATAGCCAGGAACAGGTTCGCGAGTATCAGACTATTAGTATTTGCCGAAGAAACAGTGTATCTCCACGAAAGTCACTATCGTAGCACTTCGTTCTGAAAGATAATATATACAAAAGCCACTATAGCGGCGTGTCGCACCTAAGACGTTAATAAGGAAGGAAAAAAGTTTCCAATAGCTAGTCCAATAGCTAACTCGATTAGCGCACGATTCCTTTAATCCCTCGAACAAAATATTCTCGAAACGTGTACCATTGGATCCTACGAAACGAGTATCGATAGACTTAGTAGTCGACGTGAATATACAGCCAGGAACAGGTTCGAGAGTATCAGACTATTAGTACTTGCCGAAGAAACAGTATATATCTCGCAGTTTCAGCGTGCAACGTTGATGCTGTTGTGGGGCACAGCATAATCGTTTCCTTTCTCGAGCATTTTTTCCATCGACACGGGGTTACCACGCGAGTATTTTCGATAATTTATCGAATTAGGAATCAGGGATGGCGAGGATTAAGGGTTAAGTGGGTTTAACTTTGGCACAGCTTACTGGAGGCTCGGTAAAACGAAGGTTAATTACCACTTAGCAACCTTCCCGGGAAACCCATCGCCTATTCCCTCGCTCATAATCCTATTCCTTCGAATAATTATAATCTCACATTGTCAATGAAGCTCATCGCTCGATCGGAGTGGATAAATTGCCGAAGCCCAGGGAGAAGATGGCAAACCTTTAGATAATTACACCTCGATCGACTACCCTTCCTGATACTTGTGTCTGTGGCTAGCAAACGAAACTCAACGTGTTTCAATTTTAGAAAATTTTCCAGCATTTTCGTTTAGAAATTTTTAGAAAGCACAGACGATGAATCGAAGAATTTTTAGGAAGGTCAAGATACTTTGAATTTTAATTATCTGCGTTTCTATTGCGAATAGAGTATATACAGGTACGAGGAACATTAGAATTGTGAATAATTTACAATTGCAGAAACTTGCGATATTTTATTTTATTTTATTGTATTTTTTAGATAAATTATGCAATTTAACTCGGGAAAATGAATAAAACGGCGATGTCTCGAAAATGAAAATATATGACGCATATTTTTCTCACGATTCCAGATATTATCTTAGTAGATTGGGTTTCAAGTCAAGGAAAATTCTTTTTTCGCACGAGGAAAATTTCGAGGGGTCTGGTTTCATTGATTTTACGATTTTTATGGTGTTTGGTGGCTTAAGGGAAGTATTTTAGAGCGGTGTAGTTAGGGGAGGAACAACCTGTTAGGTCCACAGATATGAAAGTTTTGGAAGTAGGTGATAAATTAGGGAAGTTTGCGAAACGTCAAAGTTATGATTAATGTAGCGACGATAAATATTTATGAAATGTTCTAGACTAATATAAAGTAATGTAGATACACGTTATAAATAACGAATGAAACAGCAAAATTGGTAGTGCGAAATATTGATATATTCAGATTTTTTAAATTAAGCGACGAATCATGATAACCATAAATGTTTAATTTATGAAATAGGTTCAGAGCGTATTAAACATAAGATTTGTGTTTTTTCTCTTTTGTATAGGAATGTAAATTCTATACATTCACTTTCTAGGATAAAGATACGGTTTTATAATTAAAATCAGCTCGAATTATTCCGATTTAGATATTGATCAGTAGACGATAAAGATGATAATAGTCAGAATAAGTAGTATAGATAGAATTTGACTTTTATTTCTCAATTTCGAACTTTAACCCTTTACGGTCCGAATTATATTTCAATTTTGTTCCCAGTAGCCCTTAATCCTTTTAAATTTGTTATTTGGAACTTTCTTCGACTAAAAAATAGGGCAATTGAAATAAATAAAGGAAGAAACAAAGTTTTATTTACACTATTGTTATATTTTGTAATTTTCAACTGTGTCTCTCTTGAAACAATTTCCCAATGTGAATAGGACAGCAAAGGGTTAAACGAAGAATTGGAAATTAAAACCGCTTAATTCGTGATAATTCGTGATTCGATACGATATTCCATACTTCACATAAAATCTGGACGAACCCACAAACGAAGGTTTAATCGTTATTAAATCCGAAGCATTTCTCGCGTAAAAGCGGCAGCATAATGTAGATTAATAGTTAACCCTTTTTCTCCGATGAACTTTTCCAAAAAATGTGATTATGAATTTATGATATATAGTTTAAGTTCGAAGGTATATTAATTATTAAGTTAAAATATTTTTCCATATAATTTCTCAATTGTACATGTCTTTTTTGATATAGAAAACATATTTCCGATAAAATAGAGAAAATCAAATTATTAACTTTCTTTAATTTAAATTTAATCATTAACTTATAAAGATTTTTCATCCTTTTAACGCTTTGATTACTGTGATCGGTTTTAACACTCTTAGTATTACAAACGCAAAATTTCTGAGCGTTTATAGACATTCACAATAGTCAAAGGGTTAAACAACCTCATTCTTATTCAAATTCAGTGGATTTGAAACCATAATTAGCAGCTCGCAGAACAATCTTCTACCAGGTGTAAGTTCTATCAGAATCCTTGGATTATCACGATTCCTAACATGGTCCAGTTCGAAATTGAACCGTACACACGTAGAATCATAATTCTTTCACGTGGAACTAGCGGCTAAACGTTCCTATTGGCGGTTAGGTCGTAAACTGGGAGTATCACCGTGAAGGAATTAACCGGAAGCGGAGTATCAGAGCGACATGGCAGCAACCACCATCCAGAAGGCGTATTTTTGGTGTCGGGGCTCATTGCGGTTTCTCTGTTTTACGGCAGGTAACCGGGGACCTCTGAATGTGACGATTGTACAGGTCGGGAAAGGAAATGGGGGCGGTGGAGATGGCGGAAGTGATTTACTGAGATTGGAACCACCGTCGGATTTAAGGCCAACTCCGTCGCCCTTATCCGACACGAGTGCCACACTGCAGTCGGACAACAATGATACCTTTAGCGGAGGTGAGGCCATTCACGATTATTCTTTCCCTCTTTTTCAACCCCTCATGCACTCGTCTCTCGCGCCAGACCTTTGCTTTACCTTAACTACTTGGATCACATCCGATCCTCAGTATCAAACTCTTAGTTAGTCGTGTGCAGTTAATTGTTTCACGGAATGAACTCTTTCCTTATTCCTTTCCTTTGGTGTTTGAGACTTTTGCCTGAATAATATATACTCGTGTTTCGGAGTTAATGGTTTGATGGAACGAAAGTTTTTCCAATTTATTTATTTTGGCTTTTTGTTTTTCTTTCTTTTCGGTCTTTGGGATTCTTGGCTTTTCGTTTGACTAGTTTATGCTCGTGTTTTGCGAATGTGTGGATGTAGCAACGTAGAGTTAATGGTTTGGTGGAACGAACATTTTTCTAATTTTTCTAATTAATTTCAAACACTATTCGAATTTTTGTGTTTTTCTTTTTCTTCGATCTTTGGGATTTTTGTGTTTTTGATCCACTAATTTATGGTCGTGTTTTGCGAAGGTGTTGATGTATCAATATAGAGTTAATGGTTTGATGGAATGAACGTTTTCCAAATTAATTTAAAACGGTATTCTAATTTTAATGTTTTTTTTCTTTTTACTTTTTCTCTTCTTTCATGTTTGTTAATGCTTGATGGAATTAATTTGTTTTCCTGTTGACTGGATTGTGCATTGGAATTTCTGTCTTTTATTTGATGTTTTGTGACGTTCGTGTTTCTGTTGCAAGTCTACAAACGTTTATATTCTTTTTTATACGTGCTTTTAATTTTTTATCACGTTGCGCTTTACGGATGGAATTTATGTTACGGGTGGAAGATGTTTGGTAGAACAAGAAATATAGTTTTAGTAGAATTTCGTAGGACAGATCGAGAAAGTAACGATATCGCATTAAAATCAGACAATATGTTCGAAAGAAAATTCCGTGACATTGTCGACGTTCCTTACGTTTTACCGAGCTTGATAAGCTTGGTATTTATTTTTAACGCGCACAGTAGAAGCTCGTTAATCGCTGTTTAAGAATGCATGCAACGTAGTCTCGGTAAATTATACTGCAGTACGCATCCGTGAGATGAATTAAATATTTGCAATTTTCTTTTTTTTAAATCGTATTCCTCAGTAGGACGTGTAACACGTGCACGTGATACTAAAATCCGTGTAATCGGTTGCATGGTAAAAAAATCTCAACCAGTTGGGTCACTTTCCGAGTAGAAATTCTTACGAAAAGTCAGACGGAGTAAAATTTTAAATATTTCCATTTATTCGCGAATAAATACAAAGCGAAGAAAAGAAAAAATAGAGTAAAAATACAAAGCAAATTCGGACTATAAATAAAGTACGTTAAAAATTAAGGATCTAGTTAAAAAAATAGAACGTTGAAATTTGATCAAACTTTAGGTCACAGCTTCTCAAATTTTTATCCTAATACTTTCTTCTTATCCGAGTATTCTCACTTCTTCTATTCCCGATCAAGAAATGTTCCATTTCTAATTTGTCAAAAATGAAAGATCTCGTTAAAAAACTAGAACGTTAAAATTTGGTCAAACTTTAGGTCACAGATTCTTAAATTTTTATCCCAAGACCCTCTTTTTATCCGAGTATTCACTCTTCTTTTATTCCCGATCACGAAATCTTCCATTTCTAATTAACTATTATTCGCTGGTTTAACTTTCGCTGGAAAATAATTCTCGTTGGTGATTTTTCGGTCACCCGTGCGCTCGTGTATAGGTTAAATATTGACGACGAAGGATCGGCTTACCTTCGGTTCGTAATGGAAGGGTAGACGACGTCATATCCTGTCAGCGGAAGCGTTTCAGGGGTTAGGTCCTGGTTACAGTCAAGTTGCTAAGCGATGGTGTGAGGAAAAATTCAGTAAAGCGTGCTACATCAAAGGTGGATGAGACGTTGTTTCGAATGCATCCTTGGGCGTATTAATACTCGGTCATTTCAGGCCCACAAAGAATACGAGCTTGATAAATAATTTATTAAGTACTCTATGAAATACCAAGGATGAATATGCTACGAATTAACGGGAAAACGATTTCACCGACGGCCAGGAATTTATTAGAACGTTTATTAGAATATTTATTGGAACAGAAAGAAAACTGGAGAACTTCTGATATCGTCAAAATTACTTCTCGAAATTTACAACGATTTATCGGATTTTTAATATTCCAAATGAGACGTTTAAAAACTTGTCGATTTCTTTTGGTTATCTGGAAGTTTCACCGAAGTATTTTTCCTCGAAACATTCAGAATGAGATATTTAAAAACACGCGTTATCTTCGGTTTTCACGGATTTCTTTTGGTTATCTGGAAGTTTCATCGAAGTATTTTTCCTCCAAAAGAAGAAGTTTAGGTAAACAGATGATAGAGTAAAATAATTGATACTTTAATTATCTGGATTATCTCTTAACTGGGTTGGCTCGAGAATTATTTTCTAAAAAAAGAACAATTTATTATGTACGGTACGTAATTAGTCGAAGATTTCATTTAGATTACGCGACAATTTTCTATGTTTTTTCACCTATTTCATTTTTCAAGTTAGATCAAGTTACATGCCAAAGTTTCATAAAGCGATCTTCGTTGAAATTTATTAATTTAACTATTGGTCGAGATAAGAGAAGGTCCTACGTATTATATTCGGATTTGTTTTCGCTTTGAAAGAACCTTGCGAATTAATTTTAATCTAGTTATTTCGGATTAATATTCTGCTTGTCAAGAGGACGAGGATTCAAAGGACACTGTGCACTGCTCCAGAAGAGATTATTTTGTTTGAAATTTCCCGCATTTCGTGGTTTTCTCGAAGATGTTTATGTAGTTCATTAGAATTCCTCGAATAATTTCAATTAGCGATATAGAAAACATCAAGCAAATTTGAGTTCTTTATTGACTCGACAAAAGATCTTACAATATTCGTTAAATTTATATAATTAAGGTAAATAAAAGTTGAAATTAAAGTTAGAAATTACAATAGATACAAATTGAACAATAAAGCGACAATTCGCGAATTTTTGCATATTATACAAACCTTCCCTTTTGAGATGCATACATTTTTCAGATGCATTCTATCCCTAATATTCATATATTTATCTTAGAAGATAAAGAATACACAAATTTTCGAGTTTCTATAAATTCTTTATCTCCTGAGCTACACACATGAAAATAAAATTCTAAAAACATTCTAATTACGTATTCTCATTGTAACAAGACTAATCTCTCCTAATCGAATTCTAGTTTTAATTCTACATACTTAATCCAATGATACACAAAAACTAACCCTTTGTACTCGATTATCAGGCGCCATAAAATTTTGAAGACTCATATTAATTGATATATCAAATTTAAGATAATATAACAATATACGAGATATCGAAATTAAATAATTTTTCGTGTCAATTATTATACGATTCTTTATTTGCCATTCAAAAAAATAACGTCAATTTTATAGCAGAAAATCTGGAAATTTCTGCTCTTCTGTAGCCAAAAAATCGTCGAGTGCAAAGGGTTAATAAAAGATCATTTTGTTTCCAAACCTGAGAAAGCGTATTTATATCCAAATTCCTTATTAAATCGAAATCTGATCGATGTAATGTCACGTGTAGAAAGAAATCGTTGGAAAATCACTTCGGATTCGGCGCGCATTAATTACGCTTCCGGAATATCGGCTTTCCGCGAGTGACATGCTTTAATTTTGCGTCCGATTGTTTCTGCTAGCTTCAAGTCCACGCGTGGCCGATATTTACTCGGCAAGTAATTGGATTACTTACAACGCGTGGTTCAGTTCGGTGCGGTTTTCCCACGGATACGCCACACAGTTTTTCGCCAAAGCGTCACGGAGAGAAACGCGTCGAGACGCTCAATGAATCGCGTTTGTTTCTCTGCCGCGAGTTTTCCGGTTTTGTCTGCCACGAATTTTTCGGTTTTGTTCTCCGCGAGTTTTCCGGTTTTGTCTTTCGTGAGTTTTCCGGATTTGTCCGCCACGAA